>JABFPJ010000596.1:0-37194 GCA_022817425.1 Gryon sp. ZL-2020 | reverse complement strand
AAAAAAAAAAAAAAAAAAAAAAAAAAAAAAAAAAAAAAAAAAAAAATTAGCATACAACATAAATTTTTCCATTGAATTATAAACTTAATGTATAAGAGATATGTAAGAAATGGTAAATAAAAGCAGTTTTTTTGCAAAAAAAAGAAAACTTTTTAAAATGAAAATCAAAGACTTCCGGATGAGTGCATAAATGTTTAATAAGGAATAAATATGCAGGTCAGTCTATTCGACCAGGCATGGGATTCTTCAGTCAATTCGAAAGCTCAATCGGTCGAAAGGTGACTAACACGGGGTCGTGCACAGCTCTTATAACTGCGCTTGTGAATTAGATCGCATGTTTTGGCCGGCGCGTAATTTACAATTACGTATAAATAACGCACAACCACCATTCAATTATTACATTTTCTCCTTTCATTGTTCTATAAAAGGTGTTGGTTTGGTTTTTTACTATCTTCTCTCAGGATAATTGCTTTGTATCATTTAACAACAATTTTTTATGTTTAACTTACACAAAAACAAACTGTAATTATTTATCTTCGACAATTAAAATGTATACTTTTAAAACAAATTATATATAATAAAATATAATAATTATAATAATGAAAAAGTATTTAAGGTCCAAAAAATATGCCGGGAAAAGAAAAACGATTGAATCACAGGTGCAAAACCGATGGTCATATATGTATGTGGGCCACGAGAAAGTTTGGTTGTAAGGTGACTTTTTAGTTCGCCGTATGTCAGCGTACCTTCATCTTACTTTGCGATCGCTATTGTAATGTACCAGAATCTATTCTTAAATCTTAAACATTTTATCCTTGTATTATGTTATTCTAAACATAAAGTAAAGATTGCAATAATATTAAAAATTATAGTAATAGAGATTTTACTTTGATATGTAGAGCAAAAAGTATTGACTCAACTTCATATAAACACGATAGTATACGGACATTATTTTTTTTACATTACCTTTGATATCATAAACATTAGCTGATTATATTATCATTGAAGATAAGAATTGCGAAGATAAGACGATATGAAAGCGTAAGATTCGTGTAAGATGAGCGTTGCTATTTAGAACCTAACATCGCAGTCTCGTCCTTGTAAGAAGACGAGGTGGCCGAGTGGTTAAGGCGTTGGACTGCTAATCCAATGTGCTCTGCACGCGTGGGTTCGAATCCCATCCTCGTCGAATTTGTTTTATTATTAATAACTGTGATCATGATTAAAATACTTTAATAAAAATCCAGGACCTTTAATTTACCATATTTTTTTAATATCAACAAATATAAAAAGAAACTTGACAGTAATAAAAAAAGTTTCTTTTTTTTATAATTAACAATAACGATTCAAAACAATGGTCGAGAAATCGATTTCAGTTTGATTCCAGGTCGAAATTGCCTACAATTCAATTAAAGAAGAAAGTAACTGCATTTCGCATGATCGAATCCCATTAGCAATAACGTAGCGCTTGAATGCCGATCAAGAAATTTAACAAATTCTATCAGCGGCTTCTTGAACAATGCGCACAAATACCAATACACATACAAAATATACATATGTATGTACACAAACGCAGACATCATTTTGCCATACTTTCGAGGCTTGTACTTTCTCCAGTTCTACATGTATGACTTGAAGGTTTTATTGAGTCTAATCGGGTACCGGCCGCGACTTTTCTAATGGCAATAGATTCGGGACACACGCGGCTTCCAACTATGTTATATTGCTGTGACCAAATGTCATCGGTACAAAATGCGTTCTTATTTCAAATTATCTCCGACATCAAGATTTGATATGGTTTAAGTGGTAAGCAATAAAGCAACAAAAAGTCATTTATTATCTTGACAAGAACGTTAATCATAACGGTGTTTAAAGTGTTAGAAACAAAATGATGAAATATTACTATGATTGAAACATATTTAACAACATGATCAAACGATTTTTTGCCTCAAAAAAATCTTCAATACTTTTTTTGTCGATTAATTTTAAATTTATGATTTAATGAAACCAGAAAATGAGTACATTAAATTTTTTCCCACAACAAGAAGAACGTTTAATAAATAGTCATTTTTGTTGTAACAGGTTGAAATAGTGAAATAACAAATGACAAAGAGAAATTGCCGTTGACTTTTACCTTTATTTTCAGTTACTTTAACTGCGGAAATTCGCTAATTAGATAATTAACATTTAAAAGTATTGATGTCTTTTCGTTGAACAAGATGGTAGATAAGGTGAAAATATCAAGTTTACTCATTATTTTTTAGCAAACCTTTTGTTTTGCTGTTTGATTCAAATGTGTTATGTATATTTAAAAAAATTTTCTTATGAAAATGAGCACTTTTTTTATTTCAAAAAATGAGCCAGGCGATTGGGTGAAGGTACAACACGAAACCGGCAAAGAACCGATGCTCACGAAGAAGCAATCATTAAAAGTCATTGAACTGCGAACGAATTGTACTTGTCGATTATGCATGCAAACAAAATTGAAGTTTAACACAGTTATGTGTATTATTATATGTCACATATAATTTATGTATATGGCATTTTAGAAATATTTTGTTACTTCATTTAAAAAAGTTTATCCTTGTATATTTCTTGATTTTTTAATTGTCTGTAAAAGTTTGTAGAATTTAATATATAATTATATTGTATTTATTTGAATGTGGAATTAAATGATTTATTTGATAATAATAAAAGATATCGGTAAACATTTGATTGGGCAGTATTTGAAAGCTATTTAAGCTTTAAAACACTGGAGTCTTGTCGAGTCATTATAACTGAACCAAACGTGCAATCGTCAACCCGAGAGATGCACCTGCAAAAAACCAGCATTTACGAACCGTCTGAATGTCAAAAACAAGAAAACAAAAGTCAGCATCGATTACAAGCAACAGAGATGAATGTCTGAAAAAGGTATTTCAACTTAAATGTCAATGATTAATCAAATTAAAATTATCGTCGTTGCATTCTCTGTTTCTTTTCGTCATCTTTTTTGTTTCAAAAATATAAAAAAATTAACGTTTTAACAATTCTTTAAAACCGGTTATAAATTCTGAAGAATATTGAATGAGCAATTTTTTTTCTTTTTATTTCAAGTAAAGTACACAAATGGTTTATAAATAAATAAAAATAAATAAATACATTTTGAGCGAATAGAATATTATATTTATATTTATCATCAACACGTGTGATTAATTAATACACATAATATAAGATAAAGGTATGAAAAATTTAAAAGACGATTGATAAGAGTCGATCTGCTGTTTTAACGGAAAAACCTAAGATTTCTCGCAATTTCTAGGTGTAACATTTTCTCTTATATTTAATTATACGAAAGAAAGGGCAAGAAAAGGAGTGTCAAGACTTTCGGAAGATTACTTAAAGGCAAAAGTAGACACAAGCGTTGCTTCGGGCGCCAAGTGAAAACAGTCTCGCAAAATTAATCATAATTAAATTAATATTTTTGATTTTTTTTTTCTTCTTGTTCAAAGTTATAATATATATACCTCAAAAAAGAGAGATACTGATTATATTCATTAAATGTTAAAAATGTTTATTTTTGCATTGATCGACCTTTGGTGTAATTTTCCATTCATTCTTATTTTGAATGAATTGTTAGTTTTAATGAACAAATCAATGATTATTTATATAAAATATTGATAAATGAAAAAAATACAATATTTTTTAGACATTTGTATAATTTGTAACCAATAAGTTTAAGAAATTGAAAAACTGTTTCTTATCTTAGTTAATTAAACATGTAGCAATAGCATTTCATAACTCGTAGTATTAACTTAATTTGTCATAATATTTTTGCAAATAATAACGTCAAAATAACGTAAACCATAAATTATACATTTCTCAACATAACTTCGGAACAAATTTTGTTGTTAAATATTTGTACAAGTGGGACCAAAGTTTCTTCAGTCAGCTTAAATTATATATATTACATGTGTATACATTAAAATTTACTGAAAATATGAATGAATGAAATTATATCTATAATCTATAATAAATATTTTAAATATAAAGTTAAAACTTGAATAATGATATTAAACAAATAATAATAAACATAAAACAAAAGGTTAAATTGTTATAATTAAATGTCAAAATTAATGTTAGTTACAAGCTTTCATAAGCAATTTTTCATCGATTAACAAAATTATTGCATTTAAACCTTTACAAACGCTTATCACAGTTTAAGAAGTCAAAAAGTTATTGTCTATTTTCATTTATTTGACAAGATTTGCCTTTATAAAGTAACTTACAATCCATACTTTCTAATTTAGAGTAATTTAACTTTTATTAACATTTTATCTCAACATTGATTTTAGCGTTTCCGAGTCGTTATTTTTTATTTGTTTTATATACGTGCTGAAAGTAATTTCTTTACTTCGAGTAAGTGAAAGTATACATGTATTTTTTTATCATACACATCATTTTTTAAGATAAATACAATTTTGTTGAATTATAAAATGAATATTTTATTTTTATAATAATGAAATGAATAATAAACAAAGAAAATGGTTAACAACTCTCACGTACTTGAATATATTACTTCTTTTTCAACGACAAAAAAATTTGCTATATTGGAAAGTTAATTAAATTTTGCTGATATAAGAAATAAAGCTATCATATAGATTGGATAAGTAGATTTTTCAAATGTACATCAGTTATAAAACCGGTTTCATCCGATGTTCAACAATTATCGGTGTTAATGAAATTTCGCTGTTAATTTTGTAGCGAAATAATTGAACAGCTGATCAGAATTCTTGATGATAATATTGAAAGTAATTCTTTTTCTTTATCGAGTATAAAATCATAATTATTATTCAAATTATTTAAATCGGAATGATGAAGAAAAAAAATATGTAACTGGATTTGGTTTGAAAATTCACTTTCATTCACTCTCGATTATAGGTGACACAAATATAAATTGTACATTGTTGAATGATTAAAACGATAAAAAGAAATATGTGCTATGAAATTGTTTACGCTCACTTACCTGACTTTGCCCAACACGATAGGATGCCGGATCTATATCAACAGAAAGCAACATATCTTCAACAGCCCGTCGTTCATCGGAAACTGGACTTCCTGGACGTGCATTTCCGTCGTTTGATAATAAACCAAAACGTCGTCGGAATTCGCCAAGTGGCATATACTTTGGAAAACCAACTTTGTGTAACCTTACTGCTTCTACAATTTGACCACCTCGTATCTATAATTAAACATATAAAAAAGCAACATTAATTATTTATTTTCTTACTTTTTGAATTAATAATTTTATTTCTATGTATAACTTTTAAAACACGAAGATATTATTTAACAAAGTAATAAATAAACGGAAAATACCTGTGATCTTAATAATGGAATATTGATTATATTGTCTTCACTTTGATTGGTTTTTATGGAAAGTAGACATTTGTTATTGTCAATGTAACCAGCATTATGCTGTGGCAGTAAGCAATGCAGAAATTTCACCCGTGTTCTTCTTAAAGTCTCGATTAAACCATCCTATAACATAAAAAATAGATCAAATTAATTAGTTCATACATATGTACATAAAGTGTGATTTGTTGAAATTAAATAAATGACATGCAATTTAAAAAAATAACTTACGATAGTAAACTTGACTTGAAGACAAACGTTTTTTCGTTTAACAGCAGTAAATGTTCGTCGAATACTTGACGCTCGTCTTAAAGATTGTGAACCCTCTAAACCATGAATAGAACCGCTTAGAGCACCTGAGACTCCAGCTCCGCGAGCGCATACAAACAATCGATTTACATCGTCCCTAAAAACAAAGAATAAACATTTTATCAATAATTTCACTGGTTAAATAAACTTTATATTTTTGTTATAAGAAATACTAAATTTTGATATATAATGTTGAACAAATTATCATTAATATGATTTTACTTTATTTTCATTATAAGCTATTATCAAATAATGTGTAACGTTTAAGTACCTTGTACTTTCTTGAAGAATTGATATAACACTTTTTGAGACAGGATTCTCACGAACCGCTTTCATCCAACCAGTTGCCGTATATAATACTGGATTGGTACCTTGGAAATGTTGCAATACGAATTGATTATTTCCTGGTGCTTTTCGGAGTAACAGCTGGTGATCTGTAACAATTACATAATTCATTTATGTATATATGTTACTTTAATTTTATAATAATTAAGATAAGAATTACTTGATAATTACATGTTTACGTGATAACTCAAAGTAAATAAATTTTGTTGTTTCATTTTAATTTACACTAATAAAATTAATTTCACTGTTAATTGCCTTGGAATGTTAAAAAGATACCTCGGTCGCTATAATGTGAAAACAAACGATCTAAGAAAGTTTCGTCGCTTCCTCCCGGACACACGGCTTCCTCATCAAGTAACCATAAAAGTCCTTTCCGTTCAGTTTGTCGACTACTGCTCAAATCACTTTGACTGGTTCTCAACATTGTTGCACTTTGTGAATTTCCACGATCCAATAAAGAAACAAGCGCTTGCGGGGATCCAATGCCATCGTCATCATAGTCAATTTCTTCGTAATCAACGTCAATTCCTTCCTGAGCATATCTGCGCAAAAATTAATACAATTAAAATGACTTGTGACATAAATGTAAGATAAAAATGTCTATTGAAATAATATTTCTTAACATTATGTTAACATTTATTAAGATTAATGATTAAATTAATGTGCTGTAATATTTTAGTACTAATTAATTAAAATACATAACAAATAAACACACCTGTCTTTTGGCGCAATTAACGTTGTATGGTGAAAGAGTAATTGAAGTCGTTCCTGTAAATAATTGTGACAAAGATCTTCAAAAGTAGCTCCAGTTTGACGTCCGCAAGTAGCCGGGTTTTGGAATCCAGGACTGTCGCATAAAAGTAATGATGACACTGTGTGAACCGGAGCAGATATAGCCCTGTGAAATAAAATAGTTAAAATTATAAAAACTAATTAATTTAATCAAATAATAAAGTTGACAAAATTAATTTTAATAATTCATTACAATCATTATAATAGATAAGGAAGATCATTTCAAATCCATATAATGCTTGAGTTATCATGTAAAGTCTTTCGTTTCAGTAAATAAAGGTATCGCACATGTTACGCCATCTTCATAAATTTTATATAAGATACAAGATAGTTTATCGATATCGATTTATTTTTATTACAGAATCTTAATCCAGAAATTCATATATGAACAAATTTTATATAATATTAATTATGTCATTTAATAAACAATATTTCGTTAATAAAATGTATGAAAAGTAATATTTAAAAGTGATAACTCGGTCGGTAATGTATAATGACTTTCGATATTCAATATTATAATACTAAATTAATTTGCTTACTTATTAATAAGCGCCGCCACGCAGTGAAATATTTCATTGTACATTCCAATGAGAAATCCTTCTAAAGCATCAATACCGGTGATAACATCTTTGGCCGACGGATCGGTTGGACTTGGTGTTCGAATTCCCGACCTGGAAGTGTTATTTGTTCCGGCGGTCGAGTTATTTGGTCCTGCAGTTCCATTGGTGTTTCCATTAAAGTTCGCAAAAACAACTCGACTTAATTCCTCAACTGAACTTCCCAAGAGGGTCGCAGCTCGTTCGGCACACTCGACACGTGCAAATTGCCAGCGACTTTGTGAACTTGTACCGGCTTTAACGGCGCCGGCACAGCTCAGATGATAAAGTGCCGCGAGAGTTAACCAGATAACTTTTTCATCGGCCTCGGAAATCCCTAATACCCGAAAAGCCGCGATCACACGATTGAATTCCACCATTGCACGTTGTTTGTCCTCATGTTTTTGAAGCGGCGTTACAAATGGATTGTTGTTCTCAGCGACAAGATTTGTTAAATGCAACTCTTTTCTCAAAGCACCTTCCGCACCGGCTAACAATCGATAGACTATGTGAAACGTTTGATCGCCGTTTGTTCTGCGACCTATCCTTGATTTTTCTAGTAATAATACCTATAGAAATGAAGGTATGTATTAAAGTGAACATTAATCTACATAAAAATATCTTTTCTAAATTTACGAAATATTACCTGTAGTGAAGCTGATGCTATTTGGCCAGTCTGATCAAAATCAAGACTAAAAAGTTGTGTAAATCTTGTGGCATTGGTGTTCATATGAGTTCGACTATTTCCAAATGCCTCCAGAACCGTAAATACACTGTTTAATTTTTCTACTGTTAAAATCTGTAAATGGGGAAAATGAGCATAAATTTACTTGATATAAATGAGTATATAAATTAAACGTTAATAAAAATAAAGATAAAGTCTATGAAAATCTTATGAAAATATTTACCTTATTAACCGATCCAGCAGCTAAAACGAGGTAGTGTAAAGCGTGTTTAAAATTCGTAGTTTTTCCAGCACCACTGCGCCCAAGAAAAACAAGAGAATGATCTCTGCGAGTGGCTAACATCCCTCTGTACGCAGATTGCGCCATCGCATATATGTGAGGCGGCATATCTTCACTCTTACAACCACGGAACATTTGTACAACCTGTAACATGTTTTATGTATTAATCTAATCAGATTTATATACTAAAAATTCAGTACCAGCTAACTTCATAAATTATAAGTTACATAAAAATCATGAACTCACATGTTTAAAAAAATGTTCATGTATATCATATTATTATTATACTGAATAAGGTATATATTTATAATGCTATGCTTAAAATGTTTAAATATAATAAAATCCGAAATTCTAAACTTTTATTTAACATTAAAACTGAATATATATATATATATTTAAGTAATAAAATCTTACTTTTTCCGTATATATTGCTAATGGTGCGGTAGGATTTATGATAACCATATTATCACCAGCATAAGTGTGAATCAGATTATTAGCATAACGTTGCCTTAGAGTATGAAGTACAGACGATTCATTTAAAAAGCGTAATTGCGATAAATCTTCCGCCCTGTCAAACTGCGGTGGATTTGCCTGTAAAAAATAATCACATAATTAACGTTTTTTATTTCCAAGCTGATATATGTTATATAGCTATATTTATTCATTCATTTTATTTCACTATTAAAGTTACTATATTTTTTATTTATTTTTCATACTTTTGAGATTATTAAAAGTTTTTTAAGATTTTAACGTTTATTAAAAGGTTTTTTTTAAACAAAATTAAATAAATATTGAAAAAGGAGCTTCTTCAATTTTGGTTAAAACTGTTGATAAAGATATACCTTTTCAACATCCTCTTCGTCGACCAGCAGTTCTTCTCCTGAAGGTATTAACCGCACTCGTAATTTGCCGGTCTCTGGATCGGCCTGGCCGCATCTTGAAGCAGCCGTGAATCCTCCTCGATGCAGCAGCCAAATTCTTTCCGCTGCCAGCCATGCTTGTTCTTGCGCCAAGTGTTCTTCCGATCGTGCCTAAAAATTATCCATCAAAATATCAATAAAATATCCTCTTTAACGGCTCTAATTTAATTATTACTTAATACTTTTTTTATTATCTTAAATTTTGTAATGCTGTTCTTCAATAAAAAGAAACCTGCTAACTTTCTAATTACTTATTTAAATCAAGTTTTTGTGTTATTCAATTTTAAATACATTTATTTTCAAATAAAATGATTGATCAAACATTTTAATTAGAAAATACAGAAAAAAAATTTTTTTCTCGACTTTGAACGACTGACATTATTACGTCGAACTTCCTAAGCCGCGAGAGTTTTCTTGCGCGTTTTGCATTGCATTGAATCCAACAAACGTTAACCGTAATACTAAATTGTGTCTAATGTCACGTTGTACTACGTTCCATGCTTATGGTGCGGCGAATTACTGTTTACTGTCAGATAATGAGCCGTTGACCATATATGGCGCTATTGAAAGGTACTGATGTGAAGACAAGCAATAAATGCAGTTAGTAACCATTTATTTTGATATTTGGCTGAGAGCCTTGGATCATTTATAATGTGCGCGCATGATTAAAAGATACTTAAGGGAAAGCATTTTTCTCAACAACATTCGGTTGTTAGCTTTGATTTTAACTTCTGATTAAACATGATTAAATGTTGCGTGATTTTTACTTTTATTTCAACTAAAAATTACTTAATTATTTTTTTATTCTGAATATTTCCCATGTTTTTTTTACTATATTTTTATAATGATTTTGAAATAAAAATCACTTTAATGTAAGGGATCTTTCATTGGAAATGTTGAACAATTCTAAACTGAATTTATTATTATAAAAAAGTGTTTTAAGTGTTGATCAAAAGAATAACATTACGAGACAGATTTTGGTGTAAGATTGTCACAATTGTGAAACCTTGATCGTCCCCGTATTTGGAAATCTCTTTTTCTCATATTAATACCTTATTCATACCTACGCGCTTTTTTTATAAACACCATCCCGACGGTTTGTTAGTTTAAAGCAGTGAAATGAATTCGTCACAGGTGACAAATAATGTCTGTTTTAATTTACCATATTATGTAATAGGTTATCGAACTGAAACAATAAATATTTTTTTAAGTTCGCACTAAATAAAATGTAACAATTACTTTAATACCGTTAAACATGAAAAATCAGAAGAAATTAATAAAATTATATAACTTCAAAATTGTTACATCAATTTTAAATGATTCTCATCGAATTAATTTTGAATGCAAAAATATTCTCGTAAACTTGAATAAATTTTAATTTAAGTTAAGTGAAGATATATTAAAAGGTCCCAATTATGCATGGCAATGCTTAGAAAGATAAAGTCAATCAAAACGGATGACTTACAGAATAAGAACGAGATCGGTGAATGAAAGCGACAAGACAAAAAATATATATAAATGTAATAGATTTGTCGTTTCGTGGGTGTGACAGGAGTGTAGGATAAGCATAATTCAATAATAAACAACTACAAGGCTATGACCTATCAGTACACTGAGGAAGCTCAGCATATGATGTTGATGATGATGATGATGATGAAATGTCAAACATGATTTTTCCTTCACGTACGGCCTTGTTTAAAAAATCCCGACCGAGAGTTGTACTCGTAATTATTGTCGAGTAATTAAAAAAGTTCTAACTAGGTGTTTTGAGGGTCGCGTGACGGTTATATATCAAGTTTGAATGTTTCAATGTTTTGAGTCGATTGATTTACGATTCACTTGTAATCAAATCTTATTCTAATTTACATTTTAGATACTTAAAGTTTTTGTTTAATGCTAAGGACATTAATAAAATGTTGAGTTATTTTTGTTTATAGGAAAATTAAGTTAATTAAGTACTAAAAATGTCTTAAGGAAATTTACAAATAAAATATTATACTTCCAAAAAGTATGAGAGACTAAAGTTTCGGGTCATTAAATACGCTCTCGCTGAATATAGGCGTAAGAAATGAGAGAAGTTAAAGTCGAAGTATGGTGTTAATTAACAGTGATTGATCAGACATGTTTAATTTACAAAGCAGAACCTGATTCTAAGTAGGAATTCGTAATTTGATCCGCGTTTAAGCCGTATTTGCTAATTTCGTCCACTTGTCATATCGTGAGAAAAGTGCTCTCTTGTTTATTGATTAATTTTTAAGTCAATCAATTATACCTTTTAGGATAAAATTAAACAAAGCGATTAGTTAAATCAATAAACAAGAAAATCAATGTTTCAACTATTCTATAAATAAAACTAAAATTGACTTTACTTAAACCAACAGCAGTAATTTGTTGTTAAAATAAATAATGTCTTACAAATTTGATTATTTATCTTCAGACGTGAAATAACTTAAACCGATTCAGTATATTAATTAATCAAAAGATAAACTTTACTGTTTATTATATTAACTTATTTGATCATTTTCTCCGATAAATTGAGCGTATAAAAAGCAATTTAAAGTCAAAATTGTGCAACCAAAGTTGGTAAGTAAAAAATGAAAAATTATGATAAAGCTAATTGAATATAATGTAATAATCCGTGTCGAATGGAAAATAATGGAAAATAATGAATACGAAATCTCATATACCCTTTACTAGTAATAAATAGCGCGAAAAATTTTTTCCTTTTTCGATTGCATCGGTCATAGTTTGTACTTGACGTATAAACAGCCTTTCAGAAAATGTAACTCTATCCGACAATCATCTAATAACAGACGTGATTGTAGTTAATGAAAATCCTAGGGAAAAGATCGGCCAATCCAAGGCTGGATAAGCGTTATGATTCAATCGTTAAAGTAATTTTTCATATGAAAGTCACACCCGAGTCAGCTCAAGAGAATCAAGAAGGAAGGAAGCAGGAGGCCAAGTCATACACACAACAGCACGCATATTATTTGCAAAGAGGAGAACGTCTAATTATCATACCAACCGAGCGTTAGACACACCCAACAATATTCACCAATTGCGCTTCTATAAGAATTACGAAACACTGTAAGGGGGTTGACAATGTGTCACAAAAAAAAAAAAAAAAAAAAAAAAAAAAACAGTTTGTCAGACATTTTTTAACTTTTCCTTTTCAGTTGATGAAACATATTAGTTGAAGTTAATTTAAGATGATAGACAATGTCATTATGTTTTCGTAAAAGTACGAGAGAGATGAACAGAAAATGTACACAAGAGAAAGAGATAAATAGAAACAATGTTTTATAAATATTGTTAACAATTATCTTTAAGTTGAATTCGCGTGGATTTAACGTAGAGAATAAGTGACTTAAACTGATTGTATAAAAAAGTATAAAATACTGAAGGTGAAATGTTATTCGAAATCTCGGGAAACGTAAGGCATCAATTTGCACATGACATTTCACGTGGTTGACTTTTTTCTCCTTTTTTTTTTCTTCCCGTTTTTTTCTGTTTTCTTCTTATTTTGTTTTGTCTTAAACCATGAAAGCGCACAAGTCGTGCAATAGCATGTAGGTTAAACTCATCAAATGCATTTCATAATACCTCCGCAGTTCGCGGCGCTTTGCTGTTCACCAAAAGCGTGTCCAGATTCTTGAGAAAGTAACTGTTTCTGTAGTCGACGACATCGTCGCCGATAAACTTTCCTTTTCGTTTAGCATTGACGATTTTCCTTGACAGCGCGAGCTCAAACAGCTCTCTCCATTCGCGCAACGATTCCCGATCATTGTCGTTGCAACGTTTAGTTTTTGGCTCAATTTTGCGTGACAACTTTTTCGGCGGCAATGAATTGCGACGACGCAATGTTGATGGCGATTGATGATGATGTTCGCGCTGCTCAATCTCCGCGGTGATACGATGCCACTTGCGCTCCTTTGGATTCCGAATCACGACACTGCTGTCGTCCCAACCTTGTTCCATCTTTCGGTACTTTTCATCGCAATTGCCATTGCTTGTACGTAATGTGTCGGCCCATGTTTCTTTCTTGATTGAACGTCGAATGCTTTGAGACCTAATCACAGGTTTTTATTTTTTGTTTATTATCATTTTTATAAGATTTTTGTATCAAGTTTTTGAATATTACAATTTTGCAAATTAATTTGATTATTTAATCAAGATGAACGTTACTTGATGATGAAATGTATTTAATCAGAAGTTGTTTTTTTTTCAAGTGCATATATATATTAATCTTTTCAAAATACGAACATATTGAGTTGACATTATATAATACTGTAACAATAAAAAGAGATTCTAATTCAAGTACTGAGAAAACATCTTTCATCTGCTCTGTACTTCATTCTATTAATAATACAAAAAATACTTAGTAAATAGCATCTCAGAATTGCTTATTTAATAAACTGGTTCACGTGTTTATTCAAACTGCGTATTATATATTAAAAAAATTAATTATTTCAAAAAACTGATTTGCTATGAGAATCAATATTATAATTTATAACATTTTAGAATGAATTATTCGTTTACTTGTATACCCGTAAAAATAATCTAAAAATTCATACAAAGTATACTAGGATATATTCTAGTTATGCAATGTATCTTGATTATTGTTTTTATATAAATATTCATCATCTATTTTTTACAAATGCATATGAAATAAAAAAATATCCTTATTCCTCTGAATAAATATTGGCCAAATAAATAATAAACAATTAAAAAAAGTAATCAAAATATAAACATAATATACCCTGTCAATTAAGTAAACAAATAAACAAACTATTTGTTGACATAATTTGTTTACAAACAAAAATGTATTCCAAATTGAATGTAATCAATCAATCAATCACAATCAAAGCGATACCTTTGTAAACTACTTCGGCGATCAAACGTCGTGTCATAAATATCCTTATCATCATCGAAAGTGTGATATTTACACTCGTGTGTCGAGTCCACGTTATTGCCCGTTTCCGACGAGTGTATACTGTCACTGTCACTATAGTCCCAAGAACTCGTGCTATTTCGGCTAAATTTGCATCTATCATCCTGCTGTTGCGACTGTTGACATTTCGTCGTATCTTTTTTTATCTGCCGATAAGAGCACCGAATTCCCGTGGGATCGCGTATAAAATTGTTCGTCGACCATCCGTGATTTTGCACAAGCAGCTGACGATTTTGCTTAGCGATTCCGCTGGCGTGCGCCTTGCCCTTACAACCTCGATGATGGTGCATATTGTAATCCTCATTGACATTTGCTGGCATCGCAAGTTCCAATCATCGTACTGCACCACGTCTTTCTTAACACTTTTTCTCTTTGACTGACGACACTTTACACACAGGATATTTGACTAGTTACTAACGTTTGCAACAACAGTGTCAATACTTATTTACCGTGCGATACATCTTCGGCTTATACACCCACGCAATATAAATGAACTTCAAATTGATTGATAGATTGTTTTGAAGAAGACAAAAAGAAGTAAATGTCTCTGTTAACGACAATGAAAGAAAGTTACACGACGGTTACGTAAATAAGCATGCCAGAAAGTCATATAAATCTTAAAAAATATTCCCCCGATAAGCCAATAAATCATCGTGTCCGGATACAACTGCAATCTTATTCTTATATTGTCACTGTTGGAAAAGTCCAACTATACATTTTGCAAAATTTCATTTCCTTTCTTTAATAATTTTGCTGTTAAACTTCACTGATTTTTTCACTGTAATAAATCCAATTGTTGTATACTTTTATTTATTTCTATCTTTTTTTTTCGTCTGTTCTTTTTTTATGATCAGGAAACTTGGTCGATTAACAGAAAAGTTGTCAATGACTTGTTGACTGAAAATTGGTTTTTGACAAAAGTGTCGAAAAAAAAAGAAAAAGCAGCAAAAACACGTTCACTCATGCGGGGGAACAATTCGATTGGTAGCACCCGCAATCACATCTTAGCGAAGCTGGGCGACACGAACGACTGAACGAGGCGTGTGTGTCTAACGACGCTATGTGCTTCCTCCTCCAGCCTCTGTAAACTGCCTACTTCTCCTTAGCCAGTGTACCAATGCTCCGTCGAGTGGGACGTCACACATAGTCACTTCAAAATTTTAATCGTCACTTTTTTTTGCTCGTTTTGCATTACATCTTTTTAACACAATCGAATGATTCATCAATTGCAATGGATTTGGAAACTTTGCAACCACCTTAACAAATTCAACAGTTTATTTCATGAAGACAAGCAGATTTTCTGCTTAAACAAAATTTGTCTCTTCAATTTCATGATTTATAATAATATTCCACATTTTTTTGAGTTCAATCAAAAATTAATTTTAGGTATTTTATGAATAGTAAGTTATAAAACATCAAGAGTAAAAATCAAATAATATTAAAAAAGATGTTTCAATTTATCATAATGAAAAGAGACATTATTGCATGATGGAAGTGATTATGAATAATGGAATCAGATAAAAAGTTTATATCAAATTGAATTCAATCGAAGCGTCTAATTTGATTTAATTGGAATATAAACAAATCGCCGGCATGATTACCTGCATTCCTGCATGATTATTTAAACTAATTAATTGCGCAACGTTTTGCACAGAGCAAGAATGATCATTGTTCTAAATGACTGTCTCTAATTTACACATATTACTTGAGAAGAAAAAGGGAGAAAGAAAAACAGACAAAAGTTTTTTTTCCTCGTTTGAAGCTGTGGTTGGCTTTCTTTACATTAAATTTAATTTGCGAGACTTCGTTTACTAATTCTTTTTCAACATTTCCCGGCTAAATAGTCTAAATGTATTGTTTCTTGAATTTTAAATTGTTTACAATTTTACCAATTAATACAACGAAATAATATTTAATGTAGTTCAAAAAAAATCTTTATTACAACAATTTGCCTAAAATAAATAAGCGATCGTAAAAAAATAAGCCGTATTTATTGGATTGGGCAAATTGAAATGAAGTATATAAAGCCATTAAAAACTGTAAACGAGCGAGTGCGTTAAAATAGAAACAAAATTGAAATAAATGGACTAAAATAAAATGCAGCGTTCGCGAATGTTTATCTATAAGTCGTAAAATTCGTACGCCGGCTGTTGAACTCAGACGGTTCTCCCCGTCTCCTGATGTTCCTGAATTAACTTCCATTCGGCCATCCATTTAAGATATTTCACATACAGTGTCGTAATATAAGCAAGAAGTAATATCGGTTATATCAACTTCTATTGAACTTCAAAAGAAATAAACCGGCCAATAATAAACTGGTTCGAGTTGAATTTACAGAGAATGACAGAGTGAAATGAAAAAGAGCCATAAATATAGTTACTTTTCAAATAAACCAAATGAAAAAATTCACAATAAAATGCCATAAATAACCAGACTTTTATGGAATATAAATTAATTAGGAGAAAAAAGAGCAAAGAGGAGAAAAAATTGCAGCGACATTAATTCAAGTTTTCCTATCAATTAAAAACTTTCACCGAATGTTTTGATGAAAAATAAAAATAGGAAAAAAAGCATGAACGGAAAACAATGCCGGGCGAGGAAAGAAATAGTAAATCAGCGTTTGTCGCGCCTAGCCGTATTACGTGATAAGCGCTAAGAAGATTGCCGGGTAACGTGAGTCCATTTGCGCAACCAGACCCTATTGTTCGCCGCGACTTTTTAAACATCAGATATGCAGACGACATCGTGCTTTTACACCAACAAAAATTGCTAGCTAACGGATCCAGGTGGGCGGATTATTTCCACACGCGTGTTACGTGCGGGGACCCCTTCTGGATGCGATCTACAAAATTGTTTACAATGTTAAACAAGCAACCAACAAAAAGTATTAAACAACATTAATAGCAATCAAAAAATATAACGAAAGAAAGAATATTGTCACGAACTTAGTTGCACGAAATAAGATAACATCATATAAATAAACATGTAATGAAATTGTTGTATGAATTTTAAAAGTCGTTTTTATTAAATTTTTTAAATTAAAAATTTATTAAATTAAACGTTAAAATACTGATTAGTGCAGATGAAAAAATTTTTCTTTCCCTTCACTATTATTGTAGTTTAGTTCAAATCAAACTGCAGAAAAGGTTTTTTGTACAATCTTATTCTTCAGTGTTCTTAATAAAAGTTAAAAAAATATAATAATTTATAAACACGTGCAAAATTATCGCAATAGAAAGTTTAAATGTAATGCAAAGTTGCTTTCTAACTATTTCGACTTAAATTATTACAATGATAGTCAAATTAAACGCTTTAAACCAAATTTAAATTTCAAAAACAAACTACTGACTTTCGATAATTATCGATAATCTACGTTTTATCTTTATATATACATATATATATATATATATGAATCCAAAATAGCAAATCGTAACGTATAATAGTTGACCATACGAAGGATTAAAGAAAACTATCTACAATGTCTATCAAATTCGTGCTTGTAATTATATTGTTGCTGAATTTCAATTCTTTGCATACGTTTGCATGCCAATAAAATGTGAACATTTATCATTTATATCATCGTCATCGCTAAATGTTTACTGGTTGTTTGGACAAAAAATGATAGGAAAAGAACTTTCTAATGTTCAATAGCTTTTAAAATTCACGTTTATGTTCTTATATGCAAACAATGCAATATTTTCACCGAGTTTAAATCAAAGAAAGGATGCTTTTCAAATTTATTTATGGGAGTCACCCATCCTTATACGAATTTTCGCTAACTTTGCTTGATATATGCGACATAATTGCAGCGTCATTTCTAATCGTCAATTACTTGTACATAACAGATTATTTGATTAAAGTAGGTGTTTTGCGAAAAAGAGTAAAAACTTCGCATCATAGAAATAAACAAAATATGTATCTATAATATAGAAAAGTTAAGAAAGAAGAAGGAGGCGGCGTAGACGGACACTTATGCCGATAACGCGTGGGCCGCCGGACTTTTTTGGAAATACGATATTTATAGAAAGTCAATAGCCTGACGTCATGCTCCTGTTAATTCCTTTTTTTTCTCTCTCTCTCTTTCTTTCGCTCTTATCCGACCTGCACACCATCAGAACCATCAAATCATTCACCGAATACTCATCTACATGCACGCAAACGACTATTCGGTGAATAAACGATATATGGTTTTAGTAACATTTGTTATGCAAATGTTGACTTCAGTTATGTCACTCTTTAACTTCAAAAAATTTCACAGAAAAATATTGATTAATAATAAATTAATAGACAAAATTAATGAAATTATAAAATTACATTTATACTACAACAAATGAGATTCGTATTAAGTTATCGAATATCTAATGAAAAAAGTGCATTCTTGTTCTGTTAAATCAATCACAAGATGTTAATGTAAATATTATAACAGAAATAGCGACTTGTACATATTCTCTGTATCAAAAGGTAGACGTCCTTGACAATAACAAAATTTACATACGTTCTCAATAATAGGCGCAAGAATGAAGTAAGTCGCTTATGAAAAAGAGTTTACTGTCTTTTTTTACGTTTGTGCATCGTCAAAATGTACGAAGAAATTCTTGCATTTCTTATTGATATCTGAGATACCAGATAAGAATGGTTATTTAATAACATTAATATATAAATATTATAAACAAATTATATTGCAAAATATATTGCTATTTGAAATAACAATTATAATTTTCGTTTAAATAGTACAGTAGATGTTTTTTAAATACATTTTTTGAATTCGATATTTATAATAATAAAGTCAAGATTACAATTATTATTAATTATGATTATCAAACATATGAATGTTAATGTTTACATAAAAAAGGAGACATTTTTCGACAAATAAAAATAGTAACAATTTAATTAGAAATTCCAAATATACCAAAACTGATATATATTAACCGGTTGATGATCGGAGCGTCGCGAAATGTATACAGAATTATATGTAAACAGCTCAAGCAAGCATCAACCGGTTAAAATCTTAATTATATCTAATTTGAGATATAATTGATATAGAAAATGTTAAAAGATAAAGACGATTTCTGTCATTATTTGAGTTGATTTATTTATCTTCGGATAGTAAGAATATGACTATAATAACTACTTTATCGACACTCAGATGTAGAAATAAAGTAGGTGTAAGGTATAAATATTATGTAAAAAGAAGTCTGTATTATTTAATAGACTATTTATATAATATATAAATTGAAATGAAAATCAATTAGTAAAGAAATCATTATTTTGTTCTAGATAATTAAAAGTTCATATCATTAATTATTCATTATTCTAATATTTACATAAAATCTTTTCTACATGTTATCTTTGTTAATTTCTCTAATCCAACTTACTCTATTAATCTATTATCAAATTACTATTTAATTAAAAGTGACGTAATATAAGTCAATTAATTAAGTAACAACAATTAAAAATAAATTAATAATTAACAATTTTTTAAATTCTTTTGATAAAACCTAACATAACATTATTGTGTTTTAATATTATATGTTAGTTTTTATTACTTTTTTAAATTATTCACAGAAACGACGTTTTTTAATTTAAAAAAATAATAAATTATTTCATTATACCATCAAACAATGAAGTAATTGGTCACAATTCAAATTGAATTATGAATCAATCAATAAAAATGTCCTCGTCAATAATTCAATTCAAGTAAATTCTAAATGTAAAACTCGAAGAGTTAGCAATAAATATTATCGATTGTGTTTTAACGCACATTCTAGTTCAGCAGGAATCTAGATCAACGCGCTTAGAAGTTTATTACTTAAACCTTATACGCAAATCACATCACCATTAAATCATTCAAATATATGAGATTATTTGTTTTATGCAAAACATGGTAATCTTTTAATTCCAATAAAAAGTATATTGATCATATTTTAATAAATGTATAAAAATTAAATCAATAAAATCTAAAACACAAAATAATACAAAAATGAATTATTATTTAAAAAATTTTTCATTGCTAAAAATCAACTATTGAAAAAATGCCAATAGTTGATATTAATCTGCAGCATAATACTGAATTTGTTTAATTTCTCTGTTTGTGGCATAAATGCCTTTACATTGTAAAGGTGAGAACTTTCGCTTCATGGTTCAGTAACACTCTCTCAACGCAAGTTAAAATATGACCAGAACGATGCACTCGCCACGTAACTGTGTATTGCGACGTATTTTCTAACGGTTGATTGTCAAGAATAGACAGTTGCAATTTTCAAACTGTAAATAAATGACAAAGTAAACTGAATGTGTTGCACGTCATTGATTAAAGTTACCTCTTTTTCTACTTCATTGTGAAACATTGAATGCAAAAAGGCAAAAGTTATTGTTTCTAACGAAAGTCTTGTTTAGTGATTTTATATAAAAGGAAAAAAAAGCAAAAAGAAACATTGGCCATTTAAACGACAAAATTCGTCTTCATGAATCAGCCGTGAGATAACATTATGATAAGTTGACGGGGTACCGTTATATGATTACTATGCTGCACCATTTGAGAAGAATGTAGGTGGGAAATGTACGATCGGCAATCAACTTCCTGCGACTGTTAGTATTGTTGGAATGAATTCATTAAAATGAACGAAACAAAGCGAGCCGACAATAAGTAATCATAGATCAATGAATTTGTAATTGGCGAATTTCGTTTTGATACGTGATTGAAATTTCGTTGCGAAAAAAGATGTTTGAAAATTGTTTTTGTAATTGAAACAGCATTACATCTTATGATATTATTTCAGTGACGTAAAGTACTGAGAAAATTAAACATTTCCAAGTAATAAATGTGTATATGAATCATATATACATTTTTTGAAATATTTGCTTGCTGAATATTGCAAAATAGAATGTAAAAAAAGTTATGTAATATAAAAGCATTACTCACAGTGTTCTGATGAAAACGTAAACTTCCGGATCGACGAAGGGTGCCACCCCTAATATTGGCTGGTGCAAGTTCGATGTGACTCCCATCGCTAACACCTCGTCGTGATAATTCAGACAGTTCTGCGACAGGTTGCACCTAAATATAAATTAATTGAGAAATTATAATAAATATTATAGTATTTTATAACTATATAATATTAGCCATTTAAATAATAAAAGCACAGATTTCGGTGAAATTCGTTATAAATTATAACGACAAAAAAGTCATGACTCTTTTCGGACGTAATTTAAAGGCCGAATCGCAACTTTCAATGCTATTTATCTTGGCAATGTGACCTATGCATGACCCGCAATAGGTAAATTCTTGTTGACTTTGCCTTTCACCAATACGAAATCATTAATATTAAACCTCCGTATAATCATGAAAATAACAAACGGTAAAATTGCTAGTTCACGTCATACACAATTGCAACTTATTCCACTAAGTTTGAACCAACGAAAGTGACAATTTAAAAATGTATACTTGAGTTATATAATATTATAAGTAAATAAATGTTTATTATATGACTCTATATTATGGTTCGCATATGCTCCACAGAGAAAGTTTAATCTTTTTTATGTGACACATTATACAAAATATAAATAATGTATAACAATTAACAAATATACTAATTAATAACAATTTTCACTAACTATTATATTTCAATTCGTAAATAAAATAATAACTAACAAAAATATTGATCAAACCTTAACAACAACACTGTTGGACGATCCCTTAATGAGATCGATGATCTCCTCGCGTGATTTATCGTCAACGTTAATTCCATTGACTTCGATGAGTCTGTCACCCGGAAGGAGGCCAGTGTCGTTGCTGTTTTGTAATGTCGCACCGGGTTCAGCAAAAATCACCGGCTTCATTTGCGCGAGACCATTTGTCGCGCGTTCCAATATAACCGCACGTCTCAAGGAAAAACCAAAGTCATTTCTCGGCGGTGGCTGACGCTGGATCGTTAATTCACGGGGTTCGGGCAGTGTGAGCGGCACGATTTCGGGGAGCGCCAGTTCACTCGAGATCACACCTTGTTCCTCGAAGGAGGTTGACGATCGCCATCTTGAGAATCCCTGGGATTCTCCGACCGGCGAAAGGCTAAACGGCGGTGTGGCAAAGCTCGAGTTTGTCGTGTCGGTTAGTGAGTCAGCCGAGGGACTCGCACTTGTTACTACCTATAATACCAAATTAATGTGATAATCATTATATAATGGTTATTCATGTAACATTGACTCATTTTTGCATTGATTTAAATTTATTTGAAGACTTACTTTTATATCTTTTTACAATTATCATTATAATGATTTAACAATATTTTATATTTAAAAAGAATAAACAATATACTTATAATTATAATTTTCTGAAGCTCTTCATATTTACAAACACTTATTAAAATCAAATTAAGGATTTCTTAATCAGCTGAAGATATTTTAATTGACATCAGATAATGAATTGTATTTTTTTTTAATTTGTAAATCTTTTATAAATATTTTATTGTAATTATTTTACATATACCGGTTGAATAATAATTAAGTTAAATGGTTAATTAACTCAACTAGTTGATTACTTAATTAATCATTTGCATAACATTAACTTAAGTAACAGTAATAACAAATTAAACTTTACGCATCAATGCATTCATATCATAAAATAATGTAAAAATAAAAAACTCATTCGATTGAAAAATCAAATTTGATTTCTAAAAATTGACATGTTTTCCTATAATATCCTTCTAATTATATAATGTACACAGTCTTTTGCATAATTAAGTATTTATGTAGAAATACATGTAATTATATTTTATAAGGCAATAACATTTTTACAGTAATCTTAATTTAATTCATGTAAGAGAAAGATTCTGCATTTTTTTTACCTGAAGCAACTTGGAATCCGATTGCGAGTGATGCCTTTGTTGTTGATACTGAAGTTGTTGCGACGAAGGACTGCGTCTCGTAAGATAATCCTCGTCATTATACGACGGTGCATCGTCCTTCGTAGCATCGTAATTGAACGAATGCGGATTGGCCGACACATTCTGATAAGCTATGACTTCATTCTGCAGAGTATTTCGTACAAGCAGACTGCTTGCCTCCTGATGATTGGCATCCTGATTACCATTAGACAGCGCAATTCCAACATCCTCGTTGACATTAATACTGTTCACATTGAGTCGCGAGCCTTTTAAAATTCCGCGTTTCGGTGGCTTGGGTGGCAGTGGCGGTAGCGCCTTGCCACCACTGCCGCTCGCGTTCGTCAACGAGGTCAAAGACGCCTCCGACGAGTCGCTCTGGGTCAGGCCTTCGACCGGCATTCGATTTGAATTCGAACTCATAGCATTTTGCGTGCTGTCCAACAAATCACGATCCAATTGAGCAAAAAACGACGCACTGTAATCTGCCGTTATTCCACTTGGCAGTTTTTCCTTCTCCTTACGACGTCCACGGATTTTTAATGATCTTCTTACCTGCAATTCAATTTATTTCCTTTCTTTTATACTTCAATTTTATTTATTTATTTATTTACTTAATCAAGTATTTATACCATGTAAAATTGCACAAGAAAAATAATAATAAAAAAAACAGCAGTCATTAAAAATTCATTGAATTCATTTCATTCATTGAATAAAAAGTGTATATACGTGTGTTTGTAAAAGACTTTCAAATGAGAATGAAAGAAGTTGGTTGCATCCTTCACTAGTTTTCATGATTTGAAGTAACTACTTGTGAACAAAAAAAGGCGTGAGGCCTTTGACGTAAAAGTCTGATTTAAATTTAAATGCCGGATTATCATAAGTCGAATGACTTTTTTTTCTGTGTAAAGTGCAACAAAAGATAACTGTTTTTCATTCAAACTTGAATCATCTTTAAATCTCACTTAGTTTTATGAATACTTTGGATCAGAGTAAACAAGACTTTTTTCTATCTATTTGTAACGGTTGTTATATGTGTTTAGTCATATGTGTAAAAATAAATAATGACAAAATAATTGAAAAAAAGAAACACTTTTTTTATATTCTTGTATAAAAAATAAATCACTAAAATTATTAACAATGTGTTACAGTATTAAATAGGTTTAAAACAAAAAAGTAAAGAAGGAAAAGTGGGAAGGGAAAGAACTAAAAGACTATTTGCATGATATATGCAACGAGTGTGATTACCTCGACAAGTCTAAGCTCCTCAGCAGACATGCTGCCACGATCACGCTTTTTTACATCCTTCCTCTCCTTTTTCTCGCGTTTCTGCTTGTCTTTATCTTCCTTTTCCGTAGCTTTCTTCATAAAATTAAACATCTTCTTCTGTCGAATATCCAAAACTCGAATCCACCCCTTTTAGTTATACATTAGAGCATAGGCTTTGAATACATCAAGTTGCACCTTTATTGAACGATTGATTAAATTAATTTTTTTTCATATCTTATGATTGTATTTCATAATTAATAATTTATTAAGCAAATGTTATTAAAATTTATTATAAAACAAATAATACATTTGAAAAGTACATTAACGTAAGTTGACACTTTAACACTTTTTTAATATAGCTCTTATCTTTATTTCTGTCTTTCTCTTTTCCTCTCTTTCAGTATAAAGTTTCTGTCCATTTAATGTAACGTTAAATAAATAGAGATGAAAAACAAGTTATTTCAGTGAACAATTGAACGTAATCACCGTCTTGTATTATTTTAATATATACAGAGTGCCTTTTGCGGAACTGCAATATATCATTATAAATCATTATGAAAATATCCAACAACAATTAATAAACACGAGAAAGTTACGAACAAACAATACTGATGAATGTTTCAATAAAAGTACAAATAAAAACAATTTTTTCTTACTTTTTCATTCGAAACATTACGTATAAAACCAAAGTTTAATCTAATTTAATATTTGCTTCAATTTTTTATGCAAATATTGATTTATAATTGGTTATCAATTACTCGTGCAACAAAATAATACAACGACTGTACTTTTGTTAATCTTATCATATGACATTGACTTATACCATACCACACAGTTGTTGACATAATGTATATATTAGACGATTATCATTGCTATATCTTTATATTCATATATTTCAACATAAAACTGAAGAATAATTTACACTAATATTTCTGCAAATAATTGTATTTCTAATATAACAAAACGAAATATAATTAAATAAATAAAATATAATTATTACATTTTGTAAAAATATACTACATTTATTATTGATTTAAAGCTTCAAAGATTCAGAACAGAAATGCCAAACTAAGTTGACAGTACAAAAAGGAAACGTAAACAATAAATATAAATGAAAAGGGAAAAGGCGTAAACTCATTTGCAAGGTGAGAAAATTGACAAAAGAGGCGCGATTAATATGAAGCACATGCATCCGGTCCAGTAAGTGCAGATGCAATGAAATGTCACGACCGATAATATAACTATTTGATAAACAAAATAACGCACCAATAATAAAAACAACGATTAAAGTAATAATAAAAATAAAATAAAAACAAACAAACGAAAAGATGACATAAGAGAGTATAAAATACAGGAAAGAGAAAGAAGAATGTATGTTGTCATCGATACACAAAATGTCATAACACAATGTGGCATAACACAACACATAACATGACATAATATAACTCGTATTATTAGCTCAATAATATTGTATCTACTTAATGTTTTCTTCGCTAATACGAAGGTGGAATAATGAAACATAACACAAACTAACCCAGCACAACATAACTCGCGTTTCCTTTTTGTTTGCTAAAACTGTTGGTTGGTAAATTACCTGGAAACTGTGAGCCACACAATTACAAACAACCGTCGAAGGAGTTGTGGGCCCGGCCAGTTCTAGTTTGGTCTAAATAATTTCAAGCACACGATGATCACTGCGTCGACGCACATGATTCCCTTATTTAATTGTGTACGTTTTGCTGTCTGTGGGAAAAAGCGCGGATATATATCGGCTCCGGTGTAAACCGAACGAACCGAGCGAAAGAGAAAGAGAGAGAAAGAGACAGCAAAAAAAAAGAAGCGGGACGAATTAATTGCGAGAAGCGATTGCTCGTAGCGGCTCTGTTACGACGACACGATCAACTGTCATGGCAGCCGACGGTTGTGCGCGGATAAGCCCCCACGACCTCGGGACAACGTACTCTCTCGGAATTGCGACGCATCAGACATAAGACGAGCACGCGCCAATATCAGCGGATCGTTGCGAGCCGCCTCGCCACTTTTTCTCCTCGACGTTCAGCGCAACCAACCTCACAGTTCTCAGCACTGTTAATTCAGCTGTGAATTCGGCTGTTATAGTAGAATGCAACTTTTATCGACATATTGAATTATCGACATTTCTTTACGAGTGAAGTTAGCCGCAAGCTAACGCATGAGTGAAGAGTGGTACTACTTTTCATGCATGAAAGCGGGCGTAATAGGCTATTTTCAACACTAGGGTGGTATAGCCTCAATTACATACGACTGAAGCTAATTAAAAGTGAATGTAATATAGGGTTTTGCGGACGTTTTCTAAGCATGAAAAAAAATTTTTTTTTCGTTACACGTGCACTTTCAATGCTACTTTCCTCCCTGTTTTGCGGGAAGAAAATCGACTTTCCCTCCCTGTTTTTTAAAATAAAAAATACGACAATATTAGCCATTAACAATCATGCAAACACATATTTGTGAATGTGTGTGCATGTATGTGTGCACTTGTAACAAAAAATATAAAGAATCCTCGCCTTCGGCTCGGGAAACATCACACTCGTGTAATGACCGCTTTTCCTCCCTTGTTGCACAATATACTATTTCGTTACTCAGACATGAAAAACGCAATTTTGGCTACTATGAGGAAATCAAAAAGTACTTTTTGTAACCGCGAGGGAAACGAATTTCCGATCATCTCCCATGTTGCGTACTATATTTTTCGTTACGAGAGAGGGAAAAAAGCCATTTTCCTAAATCTCCCTAGGGAGGAAAATGGCATTTTCCCTCCCCGAGTAACGAAAAATATGGTTCATACTTGGTATGAAATATACTATTGACTAATGAATTCTTAAATAGAGTTAGAAGAGATATTTTGTTAATGTTTCATTATTTGCAATACTTTACATACTTTTTAAATTTGTATATTATAATCATTATTTCTAATTTGCAGACAACCATTTACAGCAGATTTTTAAAAAATAGTCAATATAGCGTTGATGTAGATAGCCATCTGTTGATCTCCCATGTAGTCATCATTTCTCGTCTGCTGCAACGACTGATCTTCTTTATCATCTGATTGCATTAAATGTCTATGCTTGAATAAGAAAAACAAAAACTTGGCTTCTACTGTTAATAATGTAACGAAAAAATATGTAGAGATATTATATTTAAAAATATCTTTTCTGGCAGCTGCAAAAAGTGCAAAGTCAAAGTTATTTAGTTTTAATTTAGTTGATTAAAGTGAATGTTAATGTTTAAGGAAATGTGATTAATATTAATAAATTATGAGTTGTTTTTTAATTCAATAATAGTTCAACAGCAAGTTGCGTGAATGCAATATAAATGTACACATAGATTTAAATCCAAAATGAGCATATGACAGTAAAAGGTAATAATATCTCTTTAATTATAAAAAAAAAAAAAATAATAAAAGTTGCTTATTAAAGAAGTATTTTCATAACATTATTGTAAACTGGATTTCACCAATCGCATAATAAATCATTATTAATACAATTTTGTTATTTTTACATTTGCACTGTCGAAATTACATGTATTTAATTATCTCACATTTAGTATTTCAATGTTATAATATAATGTTTTAAATAAGAAATATTAAAATTGTATAACTATTAAATTTTAAAAAATGTGTTGAGATCCAATACTCTCTCTATAAAAATAATTCATTTGTTAATTATTTATTTGTAATATTGCATTTTAACATTGATTAATCTTTTCTTTTCAGATTTACAAATATTTATTCATATTAATTTCATTATTACCTAATCTCCGTCCTATTATTCATCATTGATTTTAGATAAGTTACTTGCTCTTATTCTCATTTTGTATACTTATTTATTTAGGAATACGTTTTCTTTGTGTAAATTTATTTTCTTTTTGTTTCAGGTATCTACAATTTTAATAACGAATTTCATCGGATTTTTGTTTTTATTTTTGATATCATTTAGTTATATACAATAATTATCTGTAAGTATTAAGAAAATTGATGTACTCAAATATTAACAAATTAACAGTTAGGAATATTCTACAATAATATTATAAATTCGTTAGAGAGAGTGTAAATATCGATAGTTATACAGTTATTAATATAAATAATTCTGATTTTTACATTGCATTAATTATTCTACTTGTGATATATTTTAATTTTAGATGGTTCGCTGGCATTTCTTTCGTATAGTACTTGGAGGTCTTCTTGTACTTGTTTTGTTTGTAAATATTTATTTCATAAGAGTGATAGTACAAAGTTCTTCGAACAAATTTGGCCAACCTTCATCAGATATAGGATTTATATTTAACAGTAGTAATTTAAATTCAAACAAGAAAGATAATTTAAAATCAAGTAACACAAGGTATATGGAAGCCAAAATTCATGCAGAAATAAAGAAACTCGCGCCAAAATATCATAAACATAATGCTAGTTCTATAACGATTTTAAATAATTTAATGACTGAACTTTTAACAAATCGTTTCATAAAAGACGATTTATGGAAATTTCCAAATGAAATCGTAAGTTTTATAAATTACATTTCCTAATCCAATTTTATATATATATATATATATATATATATTATATTGAAAAAAATTGTTATTTTTTCAGTGGCCTACGGCTGAATATTTGTTACCTAAGTCAGCTCCAGAATTGGGTGCTGTTTTAGATGCAATGCGAAAGGCAAAAGTATTAAAAGCTGACAATGCAGGCGTGGGCACTCAATTAAAATTATTATTAACTTTACAAGATGGTGTAAAAGCATTGTTCAAACCTCAATGGTACACTCGGAACACTATTATTGAAGGACCTGTATATCATGGAAAAGATCGACATAATGCTGAAGTGGTCGCATTTCATCTTTCATCATTACTTGCTCTAAGACGAACACCACTTGTAGTTATAAGGACATGTATGTCTCAATTTTGTGACTTCTTAATACTTGTATTTTACATTATTATAGACTAATTTTTTAAATTACATATTGTTTTTTTTAATCATGCGTTTTGTTGTAGTAAATTTAAAAGAAGAAGTACGCTTACGAGCAACTCCGGAATTGCTTAACACAATGTATCAAGAAGGAAATAATTCTTGCCTTTATGGAGTGTGCCATTATTGTTCGATTACCGATCCTATTTGCGCTTCGGGTGATCTTTTAGAGGGAGCGCTAATTTTATGGTTACCGGCAAATTTAAAGCTCATTAAACGTCGGCATCCTTGGCAACGAGTGTATAAACGAAATAAATTTGCACTCTGGGAAACTGATGATGCTTACTGTGAAAAAGTCAGTTTAAATATTTAGTAGCATAAATTGGTAGACATATATATTTTTTAAAATTTGCAATGTTTAAATTATTTTGTGTATATTTTTAAGGTGAAACTATTGAAAACCTATTCTCCAAAATCTCCAGGCAAACTTTTGAATATAGTAGATGCAGCTATATTTGATTTTTTAATGGATAATGGCGATCGACATCATTATGAGTCATTTGAACGTAATTTTAAAAATGCAGCTATATTACTCATAGATAATGGCAAGAGTTTAGGTAATCCTAATGTGGACCACTATGATATTTTAAGTCCTTTGTATCAGTGTTGTATGTAAGTATGTTACGTTAATATGTTATTACAGTTATACATTCAGTGGCTTTAATTTGTCAATTTTCAGAATTCGTAAAAGAACCTGGGAACGTTTAATCATTTTAAGCGGTGGAGCTTTGAGTCGTTATCTCAGTAAACTATTGACACTTGAAGAAAGAAAGGCAAACGTACTCCCTTTAATAACGAATGATCATTTGAATGCGTTGGACAGAAGGTTACTTGTTATTTATGCTGTCGTAGAAATGTGTATTAAAGAGAAGAAGTCTGCTATAAATGTAATTCTGGATTAACATTCAACAAGAAGAATCACTTGTATAAGCTATTCTAATAACATTTAATGTTTAAATTTGCTGTATGTAAAAAATATTCCTTCATTTGTTGAATACTGATTTTTGTTTTTTAATAAATTTATATAAAAGACGTAAACGACTTTTTTCCTTTTTAAGAAATAATAAGACATATTACTTTATTTAATTCTCCAATTTTATTATAATACTCTCATGGAATGTCATATATCTCTGATTCACACACATTTTATACAACAATTTCATATTTGTTCATAAAACTTGGAAAACGGTGTCATTCGCTTACAATCACATGTAACATTAACGTTAGTTATAAAGTAACTTTTATGATAATCTCACAAACACAATATATAAATATTATATATGTACAAACTTTGAAATGCAGCACTGTCTACAATAGTCGTCGATAAAAATCTTTGTTTAAATGCAGTCTATCCTCTATATCGTCCTCGTTCAAGCAGAGGCACGCGGAGGCACAACTTCGTTTTGCTTTGGAAAAGACAAGTGCTTGCATTTCAAAAATGTTATCTAACTGATTATAATGAAAATGTTATATTGATAGACGATGAATTATAAAATATATATATACGCTCTTAAATTAAACTCATATTAATTGGACAATTTTTTCAATTGTTGTTGCTTTATCAGTAAGTACAATTAAATTTTTTGTTTAAATATCTAAGATTTATATGTGTAAATTATGGTTCTATATTAATTGATTTTGGATCAATAACTTTAATCTTTCGTTTATAATTGATCCTTCGTTTAACAAGTTATATTTGTACCAAAATTTTAATTAGATGCAAATTAATTGTACCAAAATAATAAATAATTGAAAAAAGCTACTACATGCTAATCGTCATATACATTAATGTAAAATTTAATTTTCAATCATTTTTTTCTCACAATAAAAATAAAGCATATTTTCTTATACAAATGTTAGGCGCATTAATTGACTAATTGAAAAATTATATTTTATGATATAAATTTGATTTAATATCTCAAATCAATAACATAATATATTACATTTCAACATATATAACAAATTAAATAGATTTGTATATATATATATATATTTATCGATGTCAGTTTCTATTATTATTAACTCAATAATTCGAATTTTAATCAGCGACATAAAACTTTGGAATATTTCTAATATGCTATAAAATATGCTATGAACAATTCGTGAGTACAAAATGTTTTGCTGAAACTATATACCACATATCAATTCCATATCTAGGATTCAACAAATTATTGATATTTGATTACATATCAATAGTATTCATTATATTGTTGAAATTATGATTGTTACAATTTTATAACTATATTTTAATTTTTTAGAAACTGCATGTTATAATATGCTTTAACTCTATTATAGCACTCAATATTAATTTTTTTTGTCCTTTTTTCTTTTACAATTATAAAACATTAATATTGCCTCAATTAATTTGAAAACAAAAGTTGATGATATAAACATTATTATATTGTTTGCTATATTAGAATTATAAAATGTTCAAGCATGAAATTAATTTTTGTTTAATAATGTTTTGAGCAATTTTTGTTCATTAATTACATGTCAATTTGAAGAACAACTTTATTAAAAATATCATATTCAAAGACTAAAAAATTCAGTTTACTTGTTTTTTCTATAATGACTAATTTAATAATACGAAATATTGTATAATGTTAATTCCAAACTATGTTATTTGTTTATAAGTTCTCATCTTCTACGTTATTTTTCTTTTACTGTATTCGTTTAAGTAATCTGTTGAATAGATCTAGTATATTTTTTTTGGCAAAACGTTATTAATGTTAAATTCAATTGGACGATTAAAATATTTCACTCAATTTAAGCTTGGCAGCAATAATCACAATCTAATTGATTTAGTTAGTTTAATATTCAATAATTCAATATTCGATATTTAAGTTTTAGTTAAATATGCAACGTTTTCTAAATGTACGTTTCAATTGTAAAACGTTGGAACAAGTTAAATTTGCTACGTTTAAATATACGTAGTTAAGTTATAAATATTTAATACAATTTAGATGTAACGGATTATAAAAATAACATACAATAATGATAATTTCTTGAAATAACAATTTAACTGTATTATAAGACATATGCTAATAAAAATTTATCAAAAGTAGAATTTATCATACCATATGTAAGAATAAACAAATATTTTATATGTGAATGAAATATCAATTAGTTAAATTCTTATTCCAAAAATGAGAACTCAAATCAAATTATTAAATTTCACTAAGGCACATTAATTATAATTGTAATTATGAATTTTATCTGTATAAATAACGTCATTTTATCAATATATAGGTAATACAAATAGAGATTTATATTCAAGTAAATTTAACAGTTAAATTAAGTACATTCAATTGACATTTTCTTTAAATGTTGAATAAATTATAAATAATATAATAATTTGTCGATAATCGTTTAATTTTAGCATTAATTATGAATGCAATTAAATGCAAAAAAAATGTAATTAGTTTTTCATATTTGCATTCGAATTCGCATTAATAATCCATAAATTATGTTTTCGTAACATACATTTTTGTATAAAATTTTTACGCTAAAAATAAAATAAAATTAAATATATTATTAGACGATATAAAAATATTTTACAATTGATTGTTAATAACGATGATTACTGATATTGATTGTTAATTACGATGTCTACTTATAGACTAAGTAACCATCATTAAATAAATTGTCACTGTAGAAATCGAGAATTTTGAGTTGCTTCAAGTAATAAATACAAATCGGATAAATTATACTTATAAAAATACACAACAGAATATTTTAACAGATGTAAAAATATAATCGAAAGTATATTTTATTTGTATAATTTATTAGAATATTAATAAAATAATTTGAATTTTCATTGCCTAATTATTTGGTTACTAGATATTCCAAATATAACATTTTACAATAGTTTCTTAGTCTATACAATTATGCAAAATTAAACTAAATACAAACTAAACTAAATAAAAAACTTAAATACAAAGTATAATATGTATATAAATATACTGTAAACAATACTAATCAAAAATTATATTTAATTATAATATACTGCTATATCATACGTAAAACCAGTCTTTTCATTTTAAATAGTAAAATGAAATATGAAAATTGCGCTTATTTTACAAATGAGAATAATAATGATTCACATTGATGTTTTGTGTTTTCAAAGTAATGAAATGTATAAAAATTAGTGCAAATTATCAATCCATTCAAATTTTTATTTTTATAAAGTTTAATTATTGTGCAGCTTGACTGAAAACTTTTTTAATCAATGATGTTGGTATTTTACATATAAAATAAAAATATTAAAAAATCAAACAAATGTTTCAGTTTATACTTTTTTAAATATAAAATTATGAAAAATGTGTCCGGATTATTTGGCAAGAAAGGTTTATGATATTAGAATCAAAATAATATAAAAAAATGAATTTGAAAAATCAATGAATGTTTACAAAAATTTGTATTAATCTTTATAATTCTATACAAACCCTGTATGCTGATATGTTATTTATTTATTACTTTTAATTGTCGTTAAGTTCATTTAAATATTTGGTGTATATATTGGCAGTAACGAATAATTGATTTACATGTTACAAAAAAATGTCTAAATTGAATACACACATAATTTTTTTAAATAATTTTTGCACGATTTTTGCAAATGATTGAATATGATTTATATGTATGTTTTAATGTAACTATAAATAATTTCATTTTCTCATGAAGTGTATGAAACACCATAATTGCTTATTCTTGTACAATGTATGAAACCATGCGGTACACATTTCTGAAGTGATATTAGCAATATATAAAATAGGAAATAATTTGAAGTCATAAAAACAAAATCACTTGTTTAAAAAATTAATTAATCAAAATGTTTGTATGGCATTGTTAATACTAAAAACATTTACAAAAAAGTTGGTTTGTATAATAAATTATATAAAAATGTTAAGTAAATAAATATAAAATGAACACTTTGTTAACATAAGTTTCATGCTAATACCACCTGAATGAAAATATTTATAATTAAATTGAATGCTGACTTCCACTCAATAAAGTTGCAGCTATGAATTGTAACCAAACATAAATTGTAAAAAGCGAGGTTTTTGTAGTAAACAAAGCTGCACAGGAACTATTTGACTTGCTTACAAGTTAATTAATATCGAAGAACCACTATATTTTATAACTGTTTCTGCCATTAAATCATCTTAAGTACAAACTGACAGAAACTTATTCCTTTTATACAAATTTTCATCATTTTTTTCTTCCAAAATAAATACGTATTATTTATTTTATAACAGGTTTCATTAAATATCATAAAAATAAAATTCGCCATGGAGAATTTATACAATTTTCGTCCTTTCTCTTGCGAACTTATTTTGTTTTTGGTGTAAAACAATTCATGTGCAAATCGCAAGTTACAATTCCTTATGGTTCTAACGGAAGGAGGGAATGTCATTTCATAAAATTAATGAATAGCTCTTCAATTGTGTCGGCAGTAAACGTCACGCGATTCTTTGAAGACCGAAAACTTTTGTAGATAACAATTATTTTGTTCCAAATAACAATCAAAAATATAATCTTCATACAGCACTTAATTATTGTACATACATAATAAAAATAATTCATTATACTTATTTCATTATTATTACAAACGTTTTCGGTCTTTATTAATTCGGCAACTTTGAGAAAAATCTTCTCATAACTTTTGTTAATTTTAATTGGCCGCACTTTGAAGGTCCTTTATGATTGTACGGCAGTGATTTTTGATTTGGATCTACGTCCTAGCAGTTTGCGAAAGGAAGCTGTCCATTTGGAGCGAGTTAATGTTGATGTGACCATTCTTTCGGGTTTATCTATTTTATCCGAGTCGCACACTTCGCTACTAGCTTTGCGACTGTTGCTATCGCACTCATATGAACGGGATCTCCTGTCACCAGGTTCAGATGAAAATCTGAAATAGAAAGTACTAACATTAATCAAATTTGAGATCACTTCATTAAAGATAATAAATAGTTCAACGAAATGTTAATCGTTGTATCTCTTCAATCAAAATTATATACTATATTTTTATTTGAAATTACCCTGAGTCTGATGAAAAAGCTCGTGGTCCTGGAGTTTGTGTCGAGCTAGTAGAACATATTTCGGGCACTCGAATTGTAGCAGAATAAACATCATCATCACAGGCGCAACTTCTGAAATCCTCATCGGCATAAATTAATTCCACTGGGTCTTCGGGCGATTGCGTTCTCTCAGTAGGCGCAGGTGTTTCTGGTCTTAACCACGAATAAATATCGTGTAATGGCGTCTGAAGGCACTTGAAGAGTTTTCCCCTTTGAATTAAAAAAAAAAAGAAAAAACCAAAGATAAAAAAACAATTAATCATGTCAATAAATTGAAAAAGATGCTTAATTGTATTTGGAATCAAGTTCAAATTCAAGAGGTGCAATCAAAAGCAAAAGATCGTTAATTTATGTTTGTACTCAATTAAGAAAAAGTTCTGCTGCATACTTATTTAACTGTAATTTATATTATTTCTTGATATTATAAATAAAGGTAAAATACAATTTAATAGACAAATAATCGTTATATCATGCTTCTTGCATTTTCTATTCACTAACTTCTAAACGGTACTGAATATTAACATACTTGAAAGTTAGATAAAAACGTTTCAATTTTAATAGAATTGTTCTCAGCGAACAAGTAACTGTTTCGAGATCAAGTTTTACAACAACCGTGCATTTCAATTCTAGAAAGACTTAATGTCAGCTAACGTTTGTTGCATTCAATTGTCGACTTCAAAATGATTTATATTCGTCTATGTGATTTCAGATTATAATTATATTTTAATATTAATAAATTTACACAGTTATCCATTAAAACGTGTTATTTTTTTATAAATATGCACTGATACAATGTACATATATCCAAATATATTGCTTTTTAAATATGTACATACACTTTTTTATGAATATGCAAAGTATTATAGATTGAAATAAAAATTAAACATACTCTTGTTGAAAATTGCCAATGTCAGCAAAAGTTCGTCTGGCATAAAGGCAAATGGAGCACCGCCTTCGACGTCTGCAAGATGTTGCGTGCAGAGCCATGGCGCGAAGATGTCGCGCCGCGTGTCGAAGTGTAATAGTTTCGTGCGTCAGTGCTGCGATTCCTTCAGCGTGACGACGACGTTCGATGTTCATTTCGTTCTGGTCGGATTTCATTTGCTTTCTCAACGAATTGTTCTGAAACGAAATTGAGCATTTTTACATTACAAAATTAAATTAATGCTAAACAGCATATATCAACAACACGATCTCGTGCCACAAATGTTATAAGGTCAAGACACCGGTACACAGTGTTTGGCATTTCAACTACTGAACGAAAGGTTTATGATCTTTAATGACCAGTATTATATTTGCCTTTCTATTGGAATAAATCAAACGAATGAATTTGCATTTAATCGTGTTGCTTACAAGTCGCTGTTATATCTACTACCCAAGCGTATTTTGTATTCAGGCTATATTAGGGCCCTTTATTTAAATTCTATAATTATTTCGGGCCGCTAAAATTTTGCCTTCAGAATGCCCTAAAAGGCTGAACTCTGGGATGTAACGCATGGCGTTAAGCTGGGCCCGAAAGGGCTGCCTTTAAAGGGTAAATCAAGGCCCTTTTAGCAGCCCGAAAATTTTTATCAGGTATATAACCAGGGATACATTTTCGGGGCCTTTCCAGGCTATTCTTTATTAAGCCTTTAAGGGTAGGTATTATAGAACCCTTAAAGTTTGGCAACAATGGCTCACTACTTATTGCCATGA
>JABFPJ010000595.1:0-37212 GCA_022817425.1 Gryon sp. ZL-2020 | reverse complement strand
TTAGTAAATATTTACGTTATTTTCTTCATAAATTATTGTTTTTAACAGTAAAATTTGATGATTTTTTGCCGATGGATTCAGAATGCTATTAAAAACAGTAATAATTCAATTGAAAATTGTACATTTTCAGGCTTTATGATTGTCAGTGTAGTAAAATGATATTGCATTGTAAGATAAAAGGAAGAAAAAACGAATACACAATTCCGTGTGTGCATTAAGATCGTGGCTTTTTTCTAATTCACCGCGCGCAGTTTGTCTTCTAGTTTTGGGTCTCGAGATACATAAATTGCGTATAAATCACGCACGGGTGCGTGCGGCAGAAAAGCACATCGTTTTCACACACGCGCGTACAGGCAAAAACATTTATGCCTATAAGAACCGCCGTAAGGAACGTTTAGAATTTCGATAAATCTAAGTCGAGAGAAACAAAGCTAAATCTTGGCTCTAATCCAAATTGAAGTTTGAAAAAAGTCGCTCAATCTGATACCTCTTGCATCTTAATAAACATTATATCGTACATATATATACATACATAAATTTAAGAAATATTGGAAATTGAACGATTATATCTGTGGTTTATAGGAAAAATCAATTAACTCCACGTTTACACATTTTGAGAAAAACTTGTTTCAATTTTTCAACCTGCTGTCATATATATAGAAAAAGTATTTATTTAATCTTCCTATATGGTGATATAGTACTACATTTCGATAAATATGGTCTCAAAAAATGAAAATATAAGGTTGTTAAATTCGAAATTATCATTAACTCCATTTTTCCAAAAAATGAAGTTAATCGGTTTTTCCTTCAAGCCACAGATATTTCCGATCAATTTGTGTCGATTACTTATAAACGATTGAAAAAAAAAGAATATATTAATTATTATTCAAAAATTGTATACTATTTAATCTCAAATCCAAGCCATATATATTGTTTTTGTGTTAAAATCGTCGTACAAAGTTTGCAATTAACGACGACGAGAATTTAAGCTGAAAAAAGAATTTGGAGCAACTCCAATACGAAATGTAGCAACCGCTCAAAGTATTCCACTTTATCATTTCTCTCGCGAGATACGGTGACCTGTGCGATAACCCAGCGTCTGACCTTATTATATCTCATTCCTCTAAACCGTGAACATCTACATACTTGCAATACAGCCGTTGTACATTCAGAATTTCTTCTGCCCGGGTAGTTTTAGGATATTGAAGTGAATGTGATACGTTTCAATTATGAGTCAATGAATTTCGTGGTTGAATGAAATTGTTTCAATAATAAAGACAACACAAGTCTTCCAATATCCTCAAGGAAGAATAATTTGCTAAAAGTTATTCAACTGATTGAACTAATTAAAATGAAATGATATGTGCAAAGAAAAAAAAGTGATTAAAAAACGCAAGTAAACAAGCAAAATATTTCTATAACTTATCGATGAAATAAAACGATGTTTCCGGCTGAAATAACACGATAGGAAATCACTGTTTAATAACTCGTTTCAAAACGTTTTGCGAATAAGTTATTAAAACACGCAATGCCTAACTTATGCACTTCTCTCCGAAACTAGTTGAGAAATCTCTTGCAGACGGACTCCGATTCGAATAATAACTTAACTGAGATATCATAATCGTGAACGTTTATTGCTTTAAGAACTAGTTAATTATCGATGATAGTTGCGAAGGAGATTTTGAGTTACAATAATTGATTAAAGATTACACAAAATGAGATGCAACGAAATAGCAAACAGAATTAATGACTTTTCAAATTAATACCGTTTCATAAATATTTATTATTTACTTCTCATTTGAAATAAGCAACACGTTTATATAGACGAATACATATAATATAAAAATGTATTAATTAAATATAATTAACACGACTGCAAGCTGAACAATCATTAATGAATGAAATTGAACTTTCATTTTTCGCAATGCAATTGTATCGACTTAGATGTATTCGCTGCAAAATAAACGCATACAAAGCAGCAGTGCTATTTGGATAATTAAGTGGTCTGTTATACAAGCCAACTAAACGGTCTGGACCAATTCAAGACTTTTTTTTTGTTCCATCTTTGTACGAGCCCAATTGTAAACATGAAATGGTGTCGTATTAATGCCATTACCAAGCCGAGGTATAATCTTAGTAAAACACTTCCGTGGGCTATTCTTAACGAGATTAACAAGAATGTCCGACGAGACCGTGCCGTCGATTGTGGATCAAAGGAACAACGGAACGACTAAACGGACCCATGCCTTCCGTCTCTTGATGGAGTAATGTGCGTTTGTTATGTTTCAATTGCCGTGGTCCACCCACGCGTAAATTATCCCGAATTTATATCCATATATTTGTATGGTATTAGTTGACCGGAAGTGTCATCCTTCTGACAAAATTTTTCGGCTTACTTTGTCTGTTCCTTTTTGATGCTAATTTTGCAAAACCCTAAACATTAAATTTATCTCTTCTTCATTATCGTACTTTTTTTTCTTTTCTTCAGCATCATTTTTAAAGACTTTGTAAGTAGCGTTGAGATAACGTCGCAAAATCGATTCAATTTAAAGAACGGAAAATTACTCCGGATGTGATAAAGTTCGTGCATCTTTGTCAATGCGTGATCTTCAATTAAATATCTCTGATTGATACTGCAAATCTGAATACTAACAAGTATTAGATATGACACTAATATTTATTTGAAATTGATAATTCGTTTTTCAGGCAAAATATACTTTTTAAAGCAAATGTATTAATGCATCAACTTTTGTTTAGCAGAAACGAAAAGATATCAACAAGATTTATGACGAGAATTCATCTACTCATGTTTTCTGTACCGTCAAGGAGATCCATGTTTGGCGCGACTGCTCGCATAATCGCACAATTTATACGCGTCCGTCGACGATTCGTAGTATACATACACTCTATCTATTAAAAATCACAAATCCTCAAAGTCTTTTCATGAAAGTGTACATGAAACCAAAAAAGTATTAGTGATTGCTTTTCGGTGTATTACTGAGTGAAGAACAATATTAAAGTTGAAAAAGTATGATTTAGTAATGATTAATGAGCACTCGCTACTTTTCGCGTTACAATCATTACTTTTGGCGCTTAGTCATTAAAATAGTATGTTGGAAAACAGTCAGTAGTATTTCTTTTATTCCGCGTATAAAATTACTTTTGTATAAAATGTAAGGATTATTTTAAATATTTTGAATAAAATTCGAAATAATGTAATCAAATATTAAATAATATATTTTTCATTAAAAATCATACATATGTTTATTAAAAATACATGTAAATTTTTCTACAGATTAAATGTATTAAGAAACAAATAAAAGTGAACTAATATTTGTCAATGTAAGGCCAAAAAATCATGCGATAAATATGAGAAATAAGAAACTATATCAATTTTCGTTATATCATGATTTATTGCCAAAATTCGTTATAGTCAAAATACCGTTTAAAATGAAAAATTGAACCATTGTATATTGTAAAATACTAAATGAACGTCGCAAAGACAGAAACCGAGAAAACAGAACAAAAAAGTATTGATTGTGGATGTCTCGGTAATAAAAAGGAATATACATCTCCTTGCAACACTCGTTTACCCAAGTATAATCACGTATAATGTACATTTGAAATAATTGATAAATAGTTTTCAATATATATAATAACATATGACAAAAAAAATGATAAAGAACAATCGACAAGACCGTATCGGACAGTATTAACAATCGAACTTAACACGAATGACATAAACCTCTGACTCTTTGCGTCTGCGTTGCTGAATGAACGCCAAAGAAATATATAGCTACAATATGTTCAACGTGTTGTTATTCATCTATGTTTATATATTTCCACTTCGACACTTAATGATCTACAATAATATCGGCAATCTCGATCAACCGTCCTTTCAAAATCATTCGCAATAACTTCTTTCAAATAACTTATCTTTTTTACTATAACTTTACAACCGTCTTCCTGGTAAAAGCCAGTCGTCGAAGCTCGTTGGGACTCAACTAACCCAAAATACCAGACGATTTCAAGATGACGTCCCAATGAACTTCGAGCTTTGAACTTATTTCAATTTCGACGGGAGGAATTTCAAGTCGCGTATTATCTTTCTTCTATTTTGTTTCTTTCTTATTTTTTAACTTTTTTTACATTCCACACACATGCAATACACCACAGTTAGCCACTCAAACGGCCGATTGTCCGGTACATCCAGTGTACAGATAATTACGGCGCATAATAATTATTTGAAATTCGACCGTCATTCAACCACGAGGCACATCTTCAAAAAAAAAGTATTTTAAAAAATTACAAATAAAACATGATTGAATCAGAAAAATCACGCTCATATTCACTTCTGTACAATCCCAACTTCGAATTAATTTAAGATACAAAAACAAAGGACAACATAAAATTAATAGAAAGGGTAATTAAACTATTACGGGTTTATGATAGTAAATGGTGATAGAAATAATAATATTAAAAAAATAATACCCGTTCACAACTTGCTTTTGATTTACATAACTCAAAAGTGGTGTTAAACTACATGATGCAAAAATAAATTGATAATGCTCGCGCGTGAATACAAAGTGCCGAAGAAATCAAATAATTTCATAATCGCGGTATAATAAGGTTTTATTAGTACACAGCGACGCTCGTTTTTGGACATTGATACTAGAGCACTGCATATATCATATGATAGATAGTACGCAGCAATTATGTATAATCCATAGTAATTACATTCTATTTCTTTTTTAAATGCTTCGAGTTTTTTTTTCTTTCGTACAGGCTTACAACATTAGAATCGTCGTCGTTATGGGAATATGTGTACTTGTCGTTAATTCAGTTTTCGCAATCTTTTAGAGCAACGACGAGAATTTAAAGTATCGAGTACGTTTTATATAACATTTTTTTCATTTGTCTTTCGTTCTTCTTTATAATTCTTGTAAAAATTTGGAAAGACTAGTTGAATAATAACTATTAGTTAATTGAACCAATGAGTTATTTTTTGTCAATTCAACTAGTCTACCCATAACAATAAACAATTTATTTATATGTATCACTACTTTAAATGAGTTTTCAAATGTTGCAGAAATTCGAAATAACTTAATGCAGACTCAAATCGATCCTCAATCAAGCGCTCCGTGAACAAAGTTCGGAAATGACTGTCGTCACTGTAAAAAAGGAAAGCATTTGTAATTGTTTTATTTTTTTTAAATCAATTATATGTTACTGAAAGCAAACAAAATATTGTAATTACCGAATTATTTGTAGAGAGGCATAGTATGGTTTTTCTTCTTGTAGACTGTATACAAAATTGCGTAATCTTTCAGATTCTAACGTTGCTATTTCAGGCAACGCATACTGTAATAAGAAAAATAATTTATGTTACTTATTTCATCTAAACTAAAGACAATAACTGTACAAATTAAATTATTTTGAACTGACCATTTCTTCTGGAATAGCTGTAAATGAAGGAACACCCAACACATTGCTACAGAATGACGGATGAATATTTTTGCCAATGTAAATGTATATTTTATCTCCCGCATCTAAAAGGAACGCACCCTGCGACTCCAATTTTTCAGCTGAGAGACGTAATCGAGGTGCTTGCGGACACATTTTGCCATCAACCTCTTTAGCATTTCGATCGTCTAAAACATGTATCGGGTATAAATCAGGATAAACCGACTGCATAAGATGACAAAGTGGCAGTGTTTTCAATTGGCACATTGCGTATACTCGATCGTCCAGACGTGTATTGATACCCGATCTGAATGCAATCTGTAGAAAAATCATGTAAAAAGTGTAATTATGTAAATAAAAATTCATGTTAAAATTGTTATTAGTTTTTATTGTAAAAGTTTGACGTTTGTCAGAACTTACGTGTTTTAAAAGAGCAACTATATAAAGAGGTAGAAGTTTGAGATTATCCGGTGCTACAAGGCCTCCGATAGGCGACGATTTGGTCAATTTAAACGCAGACAAAACGTCAATAGCTGCGTTAATAAGTGCGTCCCGGGCATCAGATAACGAAGACTGTTGCGATTTGTCAACAGCTACAACAAATATGAAATAAATAATGTTAAAAGAAACTTAAAAAAAAACACATTAATTTAGCAACGAAATGTTGATGTTTAAAGAAAAATTACCCATTTTTGCTAATAAACCGACAATACATTGTTGATCTGCAGAATAAAGAATATCTGGCAAACTGTTTGCAACTGGTAAACACAGTGTGTGAACTCTTATCCTTCTTTCTCCTACGATAAATAAAAATATTATACAAAATAGTCAAATGTATATTTTGTGTATCAATCAATATTTTTCGTTATTTAATATAGTTTGATTTTTGAAATTCTGAAGCTTTACCTTTACTTGATGTATAAAGAAGAGCTGCTTGGAAACAAACACTTTGTGTGTCTGTAAGATTTTCCTCGATTGCCACTTGCATACCAAATCCAGCATCTGGATTGATATTAGGCAAACTTAAAAGATCGGCAGAACGAACAAAGAAGTTTCCATGGAATGTGTGGATGGTGAGTCCACGCGTGCAACGTATTCTCATTACAGCTTCGAAACCAATTTTTCGTGTCAAATAACGTCGCAACATTCTTTCTAATGTGTCTGCATGCTGTGGCTTCGATACTTGGAATAATGGTATGTGGTATATACAACCTCCCGAAAATTTAGATACACCAGCTAAAATATACAACAATAACATATAAGAATTAAAATAATATATGATCAAGCTCTTGTTAGAATTTAGAGTTATTATAACATTGATAAACGTACATAATGTTGCTAAATCGCTGTATTGACAATTTAATAAAAATAGATCCATGGCAATTTGTTGTCCACTGCAATCCAGCGCAAGTCTTTTGTAAAAATCAGTTGCAGGATTTAAGTGGGGAACATCTTTATTAGAGCGTGTGCTAGGATCTTCTCTTGATTGCAAAGCTCCAGGACCCAAATTCGGCAAACAAGTTTGAAATACAGTCACTCTTCCACCCGTTGGAGACTAGAAGAAGTATAATATTATTTATAGTATTTTATTAAAAATGTCTTCAAATCAGAATTATATTAATATCGATATGTTTACCATTATTTTGACAGCAACTTGCAACGCAGCTCCAAGAGCACAATTTGTATCATGAGTTCCTTGAAATTTCGCCGGTAATTGAGCTAATAAGTCCCGAATCAACTCTTCTCTCTCCTTGAGATTAACAATAAGATTTTCAGGACATGGTAGAAAAACATCTGCAACAATTCAAAACATATTTACTTAGATAATTATGAATTGTAACTTGATAAGAAATTAATTATGAAATTGTTGTTGTGTTAATGTTTAATTTTTTAAGACTGAATTATTTTAAATTAAAATACAATAAGTTTACCGTCAACATCCATCATTATCATTTCGTGTGGCTGTGAAACATTGTCTGGCAAGCTAAAGAAGTGTATTGCCGAATCTACGGCCAAAAAGCCAATTTGTGTTCTACCATCACCTGGTAGTTTATTGAGCTCGTCTGCTAAGGTATTGCAAACAACAGTCAAATAGCCGCTTTCTACGGCAAGTCTTGATACGTCCAAAACAAAAAGATAAATAGCTGGCTGTGGCGGACGAAGCTATAGATTATTACAAAAGTTTAATTAATAAACAAAATTACTTTTTCACAAATATTCGATTAAATATTTACTCTCTAAAACTGAAACAAACCATATATTCTGCAGGTGCAATAAATTCAATAGTACTACTTCGAACTTCCGGTCTTCGTGATGGATCTCCATAAGATTTTGTTACGGGATCAAATTGGAATTCTTGAGGAACTGCAAAAATACATATTTTCTAAAATATTTGTATTTTATACAAATTTTTTTAAGATACTTGTCTACCACAAAAGGGAGAAGTTTTTAAAGAAAAATAACTAAATAAAATGTTAAAAAATGTACTTACGTTCATTAACTCGGAAACACAATGTACATTTCCATCGTTTATTATCAACGAAATAAACAAACGGATTTATATATGTTCTGCAGACTCGACAACGAACGATCGTGGCACAATGTATAACAGGTAAATGCTGAAAATGTGTCAAGTTACTTGATAAATACCTAAGATGCATTTTGCATTCATAAAATTATAATTAACATTTATTATACATACGCTTAAATCTTTGAAGGGGTGAATTAATACTCCCAAAGGCAATCTCGATTTTTGTAACAATGAATTTGTTTCCGGTATTTTAGTTAATGTACATCGGAATATACTGTAAAATTAATAATTATAATTATATTGAAAAAATAAGTACATTTAATGTGTAAATACGTTGTTTCAATTCTTACTCTGGACTACAATTAACACGATCTAAAAATTCATGATGTAAATTTATTTTTGGGACCTCGACTTTTTCTGCAGGCAGTATGTTCCGACATTGCAAAAGGTCCACAGTTTCCATCCCCTAAAAATAATAAAACAACATTTAATTTATTTAAATATAATTTAAGTGCAATTTATAATATAAAAAAGTTAAACATATTACATTTAATATGTTTTACAAGACAAAGTGATAAAATTTAGTGTTTTATACTTACAAGTAGCTTGTTAAAGCCATGTTTCATCACTGATAAGCCACCCATTTGATTGTTTAACTGACTCATTTGATCTGGATATGTCTGTGGATATCTTCTTGACATGTTATCCAGAGGTACATTTGACATTTGATCAGAATATTGAGTCCTTGAATCGTATTGATTCTGCTGTAAGATAATATATTAATCTTAGCTATTAAATAACAAGATTGACCAGTTTAGTTAATGTGAATTTTATAAGGACATATATATACATTTTATCAGTATAATCAAAGAAAGTAAATATTGTAATAAGTGTGAAGTGGAATTTAATGCGTAACAATCATCAACATCTAAATAAGTCGTTTAGATTGAATACTTCAAATTAATCTATCTTACACATAAAGTAATAAGACAAATAAAAATTAATAATTTTTACCAAATTTTGTCCAGGTAACGGTGGCATACCCATCGTTGGTGGCGGCGGTTTCATTTGACCCGGTGCACCTGGTGGCATCGCACTTTTCGGTGGCATAACATTATTGGCAGTGTTTGGCGACTGTTGTGCGTCATACGGACTCTGATTCATTTGATTCATTTGACTAGGTGGATATTGTTGATTATTATTCATTCCAGGAACCGGTGGCCGTGTACTTGCACCGTATTGTGGATAATTTGATGGTCGTATGCCAACTGGTGTTTGTTGTTGATACGAAGTTGAATTTAATGGTGGAGCTGCAGGTTGCAAATGCGGCTGCAAATTATGCTGCTGAAATTGTTGTTGCTGCTGTTGTTGCAACTGCGGTGATTGTTGTTGAATCTGTTGTGGTTGTTGTTGCATTTGTTGTGACGGTTGTTGCTGTTGCATTTGCTGTGACGGTTGTTGCTGTTGCATCTGCGGCATTTGTTGTTGCATTTGTTGTGACGGTTGCTGCTGTTGTATCTGCGGCAATTGTTGTTGCAACTGTTGTGGCTGCTGCTGCATTTGATGATGTTGCATCTGTTGTTGCTGCATTTGTTGTTGTTTTTGTATTTGCTGTTGCTGTTGCATTTGCTGCTGCTGTTGCATTTGCTGTTGAGTGGGTGGTGGTTTGACCATAGTCTGTGGTGTCTGCATCGGCGGTTTGCTCATAAATGACGGATATTGCAATTTCGCATTGGGAAACGTGTACTGCGGACTAGAGGCACTTTTTGGTCCAGACAAGTCTTGATTTGGTGCATAGAACTGACTCTGTTGCGAGCTATTAAACAAATTCGTATTCGAAGCTGGATTGTGCGTGCCTCCGAAAATCTGCGTGGAGCCGTAGTTCTGCTGCGTTTGTGTATTCGTCGGTGAAGTGGCAACGGTATTTGCAAAGTTGCGTGGCGGTGCTGACGTTGGACTCGGCACAAATGGTGTGTTGCCTTGACTCATTGGAATTTGCGGTCGATTTGCCACATTCGGAGATATTAGAGTCGACGAAGAAGAGGACGAAGGAGGAGGCTGAAAGTTCGTCGGTGGTTTAGGCTGGACGAACTGTGTGTTTGGAACTGTCTGCGGTCGCACGATTGACGTCGGCTGGTTTGTGAAATTTAACGAACTGCTAATGTCGGCCAAATTGTTTTGCTGTTTGTTATGATCGGGAACGTTTTGATCGAATGGTTTGGTTTCTTGGGACGGGGAAAACGTTCCGACAACTTTGTTGTCCGTTGGAGATCGCAAATCTTGAACGACACTTTGATTCGTATTGGGAACGCTTGGACTGTAGATGGAACTCTGCGTTGGCGACTTGTCAGTCTCGGCTTGCCTTATGTCGGACCCGACGTTATAGGATCCGGATTTCTTGTAGTAAGATGAATTTGTTGAATCGGATGTGGACGATTCAGCGGAATCTTGCGCGGAAATAGGTCCACGGGGTCGCCAATTGTGGTCCATTTGATTGCCGTTGTGAGGTCGTCTCATCTGAGAACGATACGGGTCGTTTGGATAGTATGGTGTTGGCGAGGGATCACGCGATGCTTCCCGCGATGGGTCTCGAGATGACTGAGACGATGGCGTGCCTGAAAATCATATTCATTTTAAACGTGTATTTCTTTCCATTTGTTATTATTATTTTATGCAAATTTAATTTTGCAACTAAAATTGTACATTATTATATATACTCATTACTCTTTCTATATCATGATTTATCATGTTTAAAGAGTGCTCAGTCATAAATTGTAATAAATAAAAAATAAATATTAATCATTTAAATTATTAATGATGAACTACAGCCAATCATTATTATAAGAATATGCTTTTTTGTAACAAGATAACTGAGTGGATGAAATTAATCTCACAACGATGTTATGATTGTTGATACTTGAAACATTAGTTTTTAAACAAATAGCAATAAACAGTTAACAGTACAATCTTGTCATGAATGTTCTTATTTTCAACATTTATAAATGAATTGTAACTTCGACGAATACAAAATGAAAACAAAATGAAGTAATGACATTTCAAAGAATGCAATTATCGATGTTATTTTTCATTCGTACGAACAAAATAAAAAGCAGTAAAATTCCCTTTAATTCAATCAAAACTTTTTACCTGCAGAATTGTAATTTTCTGATTGCATGCCATTTTGATAATGCTGTGTCGCACCAGATTGTCCGTTTATTGCCGGAGCAGCACTTTTTGCCGAAATATTTGGATCCGAAAAATTTTGATACTGATTATTGAGTGACTGAGACATGCCGATATAAAATTATAATCTGAAATAAAAATAAGCACATGAAAATAATCAGTTGAGTTAATTTTAGCGAACAAACATATTGCATTAAGACAAATTTGATGACAAAATACTGTATATCATCGCTCAATTAAAAGAACAAGTCAAAGATTAATTATACCTAATAAAGTCATATGAAGTTGACACAACTGTTGAAATATTATTAATACGAACCACTTTGCAAACGGTATTGTGAATTTTGCAAAAAATTGAATTAAATATTAGGTTATTTATTTAATTGAATAAAACAGTTGGTATGAATGTATGTGATTTTTACAAAATTGATGCTTTTTGTAAATATATGTAAGAAGAATATTTTCTTTCGACGAGCTGATAAGAGATAATTCAAAATTTGATAAGAAATGTCGAATTAAATGAATTCATCTAAATTGATAAAGATATCGAATATCAATTAAATAAACAAATTCTCCATTAGTATATATAATACTACGAAAACATGTATGGGTTGCAATTGCACAATCAAGTTAAACGTAAAAGAGTTAATTCGAATGTAGGTTATGACATATATTTTCGTTTTCACTTTTACTAATCTATATTCACATGAAATAACTTTTTCCATTCACGTTTGACATTTTAAAATTCTAAATCAATTAATTTATTATATAATATTAAATACATTCGTAATATCACACATTAGTTTCTGTATGAAACTGAATAATAACACGTTAATCATTGCTACATACAATGTATTGAAAAATACAGTTTTTATTACTATTATTTAATGTAGAAATAATTGAAATTTATAGTACATAAGTCAACATTAATTATATGATCTTAATTGTTATAACATCGTCTCTTAACAATAAATTCGAATACAAACTTTCTGTAAAAATTAGCACAATTTCTAGTAGTGGCAATAAGAATGATTTGTATCATTTATTTTTAGCTTTCTCCAAGTTCCAATGTCGGATCTATAAGAATATTTTTTAACAGACACATTGACATCCCATTAAACATTAATTACAGAATCTTCATGGTTGCTTTCATTTCTGTTACTCATATATTATAATATAACTCATACGTAATGTTTATAATTCTTAAATTAGAATAATAATTGAACAAAATGATTATTAAACTAATACAAACGTTTTATCAATGTATTATTACGTTTATCATATTTTATTTAATTATTATTATACAATTTAAATTCAACATTGTTCTCTGAATTAATGTATTCAGTTTTTATAAACCGCATAAATACAAAAAATTTAATTGTTTTCTTATTTGTCGTTTAAATTAATTTTTCTGACGAACTGAAATTAACATCTGTCATCTATCAATTAAGATACTTAATTTCATTTTACAATAGCAGGTCACAATAGCTATTTAACTAAAAAGAAATACCAAAACGACACGGAGCAAACAATAGTCAATCTTTAATCATTAGCTTCGAACTGATTTCGCAAAGTCCAAAAATACTGAAACACTAAAATGATGCCAAAACTCGTTTAACATTTGCCTTTTTTTAATAAACAAAAGCAACATCGCAAGTGCATTTCCACTGGCAACAAGTGATTAAAGAACCAATGGAGAGAAAAAAACTCGTTTTCCATGAATGTAGAACCGAAAGTGAGATTTATCATACATTTAAAAACGTCACCCTGAATGCACTCTCAGATCAAGGCCAGTTTTCGCGCGAGCGGAAATTCCACGTCGAAAGTAGGCAATGTGTAATCCTTGCCAACCCATTCACACGCAGAATCTTCTGGTTTTTGGAACAAAGCAAAAATCGAGCAAAATAAATGAAGGAAATACGAAAAAGCGGATGGAATGCAATGACGGACTTAACTCGGAGCTGACACGCGCGCACACGAAAAGGTTAAAACGTCATCGTGAGACGACAGAGACACTGTTTAACTCGATGAAACGTACTTATTTGACACAAGAGGAGCTTTGGTTGTTCCGTGCGCGCGGGGGAGGAAAGAGGAGTGCAAATTCATGCTCTCGGGATGTGTCTGGAGCGCGCGGATTCGGTGGTTTTTGCTTTTTCTTTTGCAGCGAGATGCACATTTACCTGCTGATCGAGACGCTCCACGCGAGCTGATTTATCCAACGTTATGTTCGGCCCGGGGCGAATTCGCGCATCGCACTTGCAACGCAGCGCAATTTTTGATAAATTTCTTGCTAACGTAACTCGCGTACGACAGACAACATTACGTGGCAGAGACCAAACGATCGCAGCGACCTCCGTCGCTACGATCGCCAACCCCACGACTCCCGCGAGCGAACAATTTTAACACTTAAGCATCAGTCATTGTGTGTGTATGTTTCTCTGACGTATGTGAGTATGCTTGTGTGTGTGTTTATGAACGATACGATAGCAGTTTACAACTTCTTTTTTGTTTGACAATTTATTGTTCAAGTTTCGGTTGTACGGAATTAAGGAAATTAATTTGATAATAAGAAACTATTTATTGCATTAGTATTTTCAGTTTTACAAAATGTTATTTAGGAAGAAGTTAATTTTAATTTAAATGGACAAAAATGTTAATTTTGCTTTGTATTGTTTGTACCGATGCATTGTAAAATACTGTTAAATTGGATTTTACTTTATCATTCATGAAAAAAGAAAAGAAAAAATGAGTAAAACAAAATGTATTGTTTTGCTCATTTTTCACACTTCAGATATGAAAATTGGCGAAAAATGTTCTTAAAAAATAACTCTAATTTATCTTTTTAATTACACGCTGAAAAATGATTTATATCCCAAAATTTGATGTAATATTTTATTTTTATGATAAATACAAAACATAATGAATGTACCTGAGCGAAAGAATTTAACTACACATCACAATTAATGTATATTTATTACTCTGCAGAAATTATCCTTAGAGGAAAAAATTGATTACGAAACTCAGAGATTAATAATTTTATATATATACTTTATACTTTGCTTGTTCGAAAACGTTTCAGTTGAAGTCATGATAGATGTTTTACCTGTATCAATATTAACATTAATAAAACCAATGCAGTAGACAAAATTTGACATCAAAACCTTTTATTTATCAATAAATGATTACATCTTAAACATCATACACAGGTTTTATACATATAAACTTTGTATGAGTAAAATATGAACATTTATATTAAAATAAGGAATATCTTATTTGGGTAATCTAAATTGACACGAGGTTGCATTGTGCGATTGTAAAAATAAATCTGTTCGCTTTAGCCAATTCAGACTTTCTTTTGCTCTGTCTTTTGGAAGAATCTTTAAGTGGAAGAATATATTTATATATGGCAGCTTAGATAATACTTTTGCATTAGTAAATGTATAATTGCATTAATCGCTGCAGCGTTATGCGACTGGTTACCTTAATTGTTCATTTATTATTATTAATATTACTTCCTTCTTTTTACGAAGTGTCGAAATATTTACGGTTTCACCAGGGATCACATGCATAGACATTCAAAACATGTAACTACACATCGTCCAAAAATATGTTTTTTTTTTGTGTGCAATACATTGATTATCTTCGTGTCACATTATTTATCAGATTGAAATTTTTTGTCTTAAAACTGAACTCAGGCAGAACTCAGGTGTAAAAAATGTTTTCAGCTTATCAATACGATTCTTAATATCCTCATCGGAAGTATTTATTAACGTGGTTAAGGAAGAAATCCATGAAGACTTAACTAAGTGGTCAGTTAGAAGTTCTGAAAACAAAAGAACCATATAGTTAAAAGAATATGTATTTCAAATGTGACATTACTTAAACATTACGAATAATAATAAATGTATATCTTTTACCAGATTTAATAAGAGTTTCTGTTAGTGACAAAACATTTTTTATAATCGGTGGTTCGAGTTTTGTGACATTATTATCCAAAAAGTTGCGCAACATTTCTCCTATATTTGCTTGAATCAGCTGTTCTTCAGTGCTGGAAGATAAATTCATGGCACATAAAAGGATGAGACTGAGTAGAGCCTCGTTTTGCATAGCAACGTATTCTGAGGCCAACATACTAATAAGATACTTTATTGCCCCATTCTCTATCAAAATTTCTGTCACCTCTTTATCTCTGTAATAACAAATAATCTATTTTGTAGTATCTTATATTATGGTTTGTTGTATAATATAAAATATTAGTGCCATATATTTAGAAATTTACTTGCTATTCATGATAAGCCAAGCAAGCAAACGTCTGGCTTCACCTTCAACGCCGGGATGATCCTTTGTACCTGCCCATTCTACTGTCTTCTTTATTAGGTCTTTCTTTTTTCCCAAATCAATGGCTGCCTCTTCTATAAAAAGACAAAATTTATCTATACAACAACTTTTCATAATCTATCATAATTATTATAATTACATTTAAAATAAATTGTATAATAAGATGTAATTAATCTTACGTTGTCCATCAATAACAATACGCAAAGTACCAAGTAATTTGAATACCACAGGAAATGTTGGAATATCAATCATTGGGTATAAAATTTCAATCAGGCCACTATTTACAATAATATTTTTGTTACATTTTGGAATGACCAAATTTCGTAGTGCGCTTAATAAGGCGTGTTGTAATCTAATGCTACTATTTTGATTATTATTTTTTTTAACGGCGGACAGTAATTTTTTGTGAATTCCCTGTTCAACCATACGCTTGCAATGCAAATCCGTGCGCGCAAAATTACCCGTTGCTAATACCGCCATCGTTTGTAAATCCTCATTATCTTTTTCCAGCCATTCCATAAGTCGTAGATATACTTTTCCATTTCCATCATCATAAAGCATGTTCATACTGTCATCTAAAATATTTATTATTTATTTAAATGTTCAATTTAAGGAGTTTCGGGAATAACTATAGTAAAATGAAATTTATCTTTTATATTACCTCCTGTTGTGATGCATACTAGTAAAAGAGAACCATATTTCATTATTAATCTTGCTTCTTTATTAATAGGTTGACTTCCATATTTTTCAAGAATATCCAATATTATTTCACAAAGTCCTGCTTTAACTAAATCTAATTTCACTTGTTCTACAAAAAATAAAATTATCACACAATTGATAATTTGCATTTATTTCCAATTTTATGCATAAAATTCGGTTAATAAATTATTGTATATATATATTGTTACCAGTTTCTCCTTGACTAAAAAGTGCTTCTAAACACATTTCTAAAACTTCAGCTGATTGCTCTTTTGATAATATTTTGACTAAAATATTAGTCAATCGTTCATCTAAAAATTGTAAATTATTATCATTCAGTACTGCTAACATTAAAAGTGCTTTAACTTTAGCATCATCAGTCAACTCTTCTTCCATTTCCAAAACACTACAAATAATAGGCATCAGTCCTTCGTCAATGGCCTATAAGACAAAAAAAATATTTTATCATTCAATAATTACGATTGTATTAATTAAATTGATTACTACTGTTCCAAATTAACCTTTGATAATAAATGTTCTTGATCTTCAAGAAACGTAATTAAAAAACCTCCCGCAACATCAATTAAATAATCAGCACCTTCTGCGTCTTTTAAATTTAGGCATTTTTTCAATAATTTTAATATACATTTCAGACCATTTTCCTGTTGAACAAGCTTTTTACCTTTTACTAAAATACAAGGTTTCTAAATTAGCAACAAGTAATTTAAAAATATTTTTGTAAAAACATATTTAATAGAGTAATTGAAAAACTAAAAAAGTAATTATTAATTCATTTACCATTATGATAGCATATATTTCCAAGAGCTCTTGACGTTTGAGTGAGAAGAGCAATATCTTCGGAATTGTTAATAAAACTAAGCAGATTTTTTACTATTACTAAACTTGTGCATTGTTCTCTTCCTTTGTCAATCTTCGCTATTTCTGCAATTGTTTTAGCTGCTTTTGTTGCTACAGGTAGACAGTTTTGATTTAATAGTGGTGGAAAAATATCGTCCATAGAAACATGTATATTTTCTGCAAATGAAATAAATACGTAAATAAAACACTTTTTAAAATTTAACTTCGAAGGTATAGTTTTCTTATTAAATAAACTAATAATTTAAATACCTTTATTAAAATCTTCACTAATTTTACATATATCATCTAATATTTGTATTATACTAGAAGCATTTGATTCTGTGCTTTTACTTCCTTTTATTAATTCTTTTAAATTTGTAAAATACTCATTGAGGTCACTCTTGGATTTATCTAAAATAAATTTAAAATATAGTAAAAAATATATTGTTTTAATCAGAAAAATATTATTAATTATACATAACATTAATAAATTAAAAAATTACTTACCTTTTTCCATGATGGTATCAAAAAATAGTTAAAAATTGTTTAAAATAACGCTTGACTGTTGATTTTACTTGTACTACGATTGTTTAAATGATAAATCTGTTGTGCATAATAGTGTATAAAAAAATAAGATAATACTTTGTAATCACAGTAGTATATTATAAAAATATTTTGCTTGATTAATTACTTTCGTAAAAATGTTTCTTTTTGTAGTTTTATGAATTAAATTTAAAAATCAATATTTATATGTTTTTTACTTATATTAATGTTAATTATTTTGCACTTTTACATTACACTGATTTTAGTATTTGATTGGAATAGTTTGATTATCAAGTTACAATTTTCTTACACGAATAATAACAACTATATAAATATTGAAAATAATGCAATTTTAACAGCTGATAAAAACTTGACGCTCCGAACTAAACTTTACGGGTGAGTTTTCATCGCGCTTGTTGTGACGTCGTTAAGTACATTCCACTATATAGGTATATCAGTATGAAAAATGCAACGTGAAATGTCAGATTAAAGTACTAAATTCCATAAATACGAATGATGAAAATTAATTTTATAAAAATATAGTATGCATTTTATAATATAAAATCATTGTATAGGAATATTTATATAAATTATTATACAAATTAATGTCATTATTAATAAAAAAATATTGGTTTTTTAATTTGTGTCGCAATTTTATATGTAAAAAAAAAGTTCAGTTAATCGATCTTAAACAAATTTTTTATTTTTTTATTTTTTTGCAAAATCACATAATTTTTCATGGCTATTATTAAACTAGTTGTGGAAATGCGGCTTAATAACCTTCAATCTGAAATCATTACCATCCAACCTCCAGAGGCAATTATTTAAAATTAATTTATTGAAACAATGTATTAAATAAAAAATCCTATAATTATTTTTCATTAGCTAAAATATATATTTTTATATATTTTATTTCTTTACTTATGGTATTGTAAGTATTTATAATTAAACAGAAAAATCTGGGCTTTTAAAGTTACTCGTGCAAAACTCGGACACCGCAACTGGGTCAATGTCGGGTCATTAACAAAATCGAGGAAACGTCAATCTTATGTCGATGCACATATAAAAGCACAGAGGCTTTACAAACTATTTTTCTTGTAATAAAAATTCATGCTTTAATATAATGCACACTTTAATTTTATTAATTAGTGTTTTTTATATTATTGTTTAAAATATACAAAATTTAATTAAAATTATATTTATCTGTTATGAAATGTGCAATTAAACTATCAAAAGTTATTTAATAATTTTTATATTTTAATATTATATACGTTTGTATATATTCATTTTATTTTGTTATAATTGTGATTTCAAAGTTGTCATGATTTTAAATTTAAATTTTCGCGCCACTTGCGTCGATAGATGATCATTTTTCGGAGCACATCGAGAAACCTATTGCTGCACCAACTTGGTCGTAACAACTTGTGACAAGTGAAGTTTGAATGTGTGTTTTGTTGCACACTAATAGATATGTGTCGAAACATTAGACTTTTTGAGGCATCAATTTTTCTTTCGATCAAATAAATTTTGTCCACCGCAAATGCTACTTATTAATTATTTCAGTTCATTCTTTGGCATCATAAAGTTTATAATCAATACTGAGACGTAAAGATGACACGATTGCCTTTGTGTTTTCTACTGATATGTACATTTTTAAATATCGGTGAGTGTTTGGTTATGATGTGTAAATCTTTGTGTTTTATGAGTAAGCAAACAAAAATAGTATATATAATTCCTTTTCATTGACTTATTACTTTTCAGCCGCTGCAACAAGAATCAAAGATATGATTTATGCTCCCATCGATAGTGTAGCTGCATGTTTTCGTAGACATAATGGAACACATCAGTTCGGCTGTTCTTGTGAGTATATTTTCAATTTTACAATTTTTATTTTTACTTTCACAATATTTTTACCATAGAGATAAATTTAAATAACTTATTTACAAATAATATTATAAATAATAATAATTGCATTGCTTTATTCTCAATCTATGCTTCATAACTTTGGTTTGTTTATTTTCCTTTATGTGGTATAATATTACATTATATAAACTTCTTTTTATACATTTAAATTAAATTAACTAGATTTAGACAGAGAAAACTTTATTAGAATTGATATGATTAATATAAATGTCAATTTCAGCTGAAAGGTCAGGCAGTGTAGGTGTTATTCATATAATCGAAAATGAGTCTGACCTGCGATGGGTTGAGTACAATGGCACTGCGGGTCCTTACACTGTAGTCTTGAAATTTGACATGTTTACTCGGGATAATCTTGTACGATTACGTCAAACGGGTAACATCAATGGTGTTCTTCTTGCAGACAATATTACAACTAATGCTCCAAGTCATTATTCTCCAGAAGATACATGTCCAAATAGGTAACATTTAAAACATTTACATACATAAATATATACACACATACATAAACGTAAACATATACACCTATAAAATATGCAGTTATTAATACCATATATTATTGTAATCACTGTAGATATTCTGGATTAGAAAATTCCTGTTCGGACAAAAATCCGTGGAATCCTTATGGATCATCGTTATTACTAGAAGACTGGCCATTTCCCATGTTTTTTCTTCAAAATGATACCTTACTTGAGGAAATAAAGGCGTGTTACATAAAGCACAATGCTCATGATAGAGAAACCCAAAGTCAACGTTCACTTTGTGCTCTGGAAATGAAGTCATTCATGACTGCCGCAGTAAATTCTGAAACTTGTATTAAACGAAGTAACTCCTTGTTTAATTCGGATCTCTTCTGCGATCCATTGGGAGATCGAAACATTCATTGGCCACTTGCGCCTGTTAACGAGAATACAGATTCTATAATAATGGTTGTTGCAAGACTTGATGCGAATTCTTTATACAATGATCTCGTACCCGGTGCTCAAAGCGCCATCACTGGACTGGCAACGCTTTTGGCGACGGCTTTTTATTTAAATTCATTAAATGCCACAGTTCATAGTAAGTTAATTACATAATCATTGACAAAACTAAAATGAATCAATTGAAATCAAACAAATGTAATCTTTGGATTGAAATTTTGCAGAAACAAACGTCGTGTTTTCTATTTTGAATGGCGAATCATTAGATTATATAGGATCTAGTCGTTTAGTATTTGATCTCAAAGAAAAAAAGTTCCAGTCATTGAATGGACAGACAATTACATTGGATCATATAGCTGCGGTTATCGAACTCGGACAATTTGGCAAAAGTTCAACAAGCAAAAAATTGTACTTGCATGCAAGTAATTATGATAAATTTAAATTGGTGTCAAAATTAGCGGCCAATTTGTCTGCAGAAATCTTACCAAACAGTGTACCACCGGCGTCCATTCAGCGATTTCTACGAGAGAAAGCCAAATTACCTGCAGTGGTGATTGCCAGTCACAGAGATAAGTTTGAAAATAACTTTTACGAAGGCTTACTCGATGATGCTGAACGTGCTGGTTTTATCAGGTAAATATAAGTATAATCTTTTATTTTATCCCAGATTTTTTATGTTATAAAATAAAATCAATTGTTGTTTTAGTGATCCAAAGGAATTATCGTCAATGTTAGCTAAAGTAGCAGTCAATTTGGGCAATGAATTATACAGAGCTGTGACTGATAAATATCCAAATGAAAATGACGAAAGCAAAAATATACCAAGTCTTATAGAGCTTATTCTTTCTTGTTATCTAATAAGTGCTAACTGCGAATTATTCGAAGCAGCACTGCCACCGGACACAAAACTTCCCGATCGGCTTTTACGATTATATGTAAGCGTTGCTCGAGTTGACAATCCCGTGACATATTTTACAAGTCAGTTACTGAAACTACTCACAGGAAAGAAGATTCCTACAATTACAAATGCAACTGCGTGTTATGATCAACATTTTGTATGGATGAATGGATATTCCAAAACAGGAATTTGTATCGATTCTACTGTAAATTACAGTTCTGCTATTAGTCCGGCATTTATTATCGAGGGTAAATAATCAATCGATCTTTTAACGATTAATGTTTATAACTATTTCATAAAAACAAACTAAAAATTGTTGTTCTTTAATTATTTAATATTTCATATTTTATTTGCAGGATATGATATGAAGTCAGGTGTATATTCAACATGGACTGAATCGATATGGGAAACATTTAGTGTGCGAATGTTTCTGAAACCATCGGACGCGGTAGAAAGATTAAGCATTATTTTGGGTGGTTCGGTCGCTGCAGCATCGTTTGTTATTGTCTGGTTCATAAATTCTCGTGCGAGTATACTATTTAATTCAAGGTAAGAATTACAGTCATTGTTTCATTTACAATTCTGTCAAATGATTATTTCATTGTAACTTTTTACTGCATCTTTTTGTACATGAATTACTTTTTAATTTATATAATTTAATATGAAAGAAGAAATAGAATGTAAACTAAGACGCGTTCAATTTTGATGTTTTGAATTGTGATACAACAGAAACTTATACATGACACATTAAACAAAAAGATACTTTGTACTTTGTATTAATTGTTAAAACTATCAATGACCGTGATAATCATAAATTATTTATTGTATATGAAATAATATCTATAGAATTTTGTATATATACAAAAGTCTATTACTTTTTACACATTTTGTTAATTACAAAGAATAAACCATCACTGACACATATTTTATGAGTTTTTTATTCAATCTCCAACTAATTTTAATACATTTTTGTTATTATAGTTTCTTTTATTTGTTAAATTTTTTATCATTTTTATGAAGTATATTTAATAATGTAAAGATTATTTAGTATAATGTTTATTTTGAATATATTATATATTTATAATGAACATTTTTATTGCAGCAGATCTATTGATCTTTAGAGAATTACCATCGATGATCGCATATCAGGAAAATACTCCTAATCCTGAACGACGAAGATATTCCAAGACTTTTGTTTGATTGTGAACTTTTGGTATGAATGTGATACTTAGATTGAATTGATGAATGATCGACAAACATTTAACTAAAATATAATTTTGGACATGTGAATACTTACGACATAAAATTAGCATTTTTATAATTGAATATATTTCTATATTTCCTGAAGCAAAGAATGTAAACTATGTTAAGACTTTTTTATTTGAGTATGGATTGTATGAATCTGAAATGGGGATTTTATAGATTTATAATGTAGACCTTTAAAATACAAAATGTAATATTTGTAATTCATAAATTTAAAATAATTTAAAATAAGAGTTATTTTGTAATTATATAGAATTTCTTTTCCTTTTATATCGATAACGAAAATTAAAGTTTATAAAAGATTATAATTCAATTAAGTTGAAAGATTCGAAACAAATAATTAAAATCTTTTAATATCTTATTGGTAGAATTTTAATACAGTTATTGTAATAATTAAATTGACACGTTGTTTTTTATTTCATTATATATGATTATTATATTACACATATTGTTATGTTTTTAAAGTTATTTTATTTACAGATAAATAATATTATGCCATTAAAGTCTGATGAAACAATTCCTAACGGCTATATATTAAAACTGTATTAAAATTTGTGCCAACTGTATCTAGTATAACTAAAGTTTATTATAGTTTAAATTAATTAATAATTAATTGTTTATCTTCGAAAGTTTATTTCGAACTTATACATTATAAATCAATGTTTAAGTCCTAGTACTTCATATAAATCAATTAAATTTAGAGATATTGTTGAAAACGATTATACTTATAATTTAAATTGCAATGCTTCCACAAGAATAATAGATACACATGATTAATTTAATTATATGATATATTGTATATAATGTAGTATTTTTTTATTAGATATTATAATTTTTATTTTATTGTAATTAAATAATGCTTGCATTAACAAATTTTAAATTACTAGTATAAGCGCCCTACGCGCGCACAGATTAAATATTTAATTTTTGTTATAACTAACGTTTTTACTTTTTTATAAGATTTCTTGTTTAATTTTTTTTGCAAATGTGAAAATTTTATTTTGACCTTTGTAAATAATCTGTACTTTAAAGACAATGGATGTCAAAAATTTTTCAAAATTATGGCTGTCAAATAATTCTTTAATCTGATTGGTTTTTAAAAATGAAAAAGTTTTATATTGTATGAGGAATAAAACACATGTTTAATCGTTTATTTATGATTATCCGTTCAGATAATTTTCGAAATAAACTTTTCGAATTAAAATTAATATCAAGTACTGTTAATATTGTATTTATAACTTTAAGAATTAATAAATTATTTTTTACAATTACCTGAATTTTCTTTGACAGTAAATAATCACAATTTAAAACAATATAAAATCATAATGTAATATTAATATGCAAAATTAAATATTAAAAAAAAATCTTCTAAAATACGAAAAAATAATATAAACGATATATTCTTTCAAGCGTGATGGCATTTATTATCGATAAACTTAATTAACAGAGCGCAGATTTACACGAGAGAAAGAAGATCATTAATCTTAATGTTTCATTAATTATGCGACGCGCAATCGAGCATAGTGGGTTTGTAACTTATGACTTAAAACGTGTATTCTTCAAGACGAGGCCGGAAACGATTCGTAAAGATGTTGATGTTGTAATTCAATTATTCCAATTGTCCTGAATCGGATTTAAGTCAAAAACTGAAAGACGAGTGAAAAAAAGTATATACAATGTATGTGTGTATGTATAAATGTGTAAGAGTTCAATAGCTAAATTTAAAAATTATTGAAACGTTTCCGGCTCGAGTTGTTTTATAATTGAAATATTTAGGCAGGATTCGCACATTACGCGTTTAGTCTACAAACACAACGCAATCGTTCAGAATAATTATTTGTTTTCAAATGTCAAAACTTTCGCTAACGTTATTCGCTACTAATTAACTTCTTTTTAACGTCTTTCTTTTTTTCGTTTTTGTTTTGTTTAATCAAATTTTACAGCGCACTTGTGTCTGGACAAAGTGTTTACTTTTTCTTTTGGTTCTAATTTTCCACAATCAACCTCTTCGGTAATTATTATACATATACTTTGTTTTCTATCGTTTTTACTTCTTTCTTTAATTTTATTTCATTTATTGTAATTTTGTTTTTCGTTATCTTTCACTTTTATTCAATTTTGTCTCGTTTAATTATTTCTTTCGCTAAAGTATGGCTCCATAATGTTCAGTATACAAGTTATATTATATAAAGTAGGAGGCTGGGCACCGCCCACCGAGCTATCACAGTCGTCTGGTGCCGCAGCACATACGTATACGTGGTTTCAGCCTTATATCCTACCTCTTATTTTACGCCTTTGTCATAAGTCTAGTTCATTAAAGTACATTATTACTTTATTTTTTTCATATCAGGTAAATCACGATACATCGAATTAATGCAACAAACCCCCTGAATTTCCCGATTCCATTATTTTATTCAGTACTTTTATTAAGTACTTTAATAATATTGATTATTGCGATCAAGTTGGATTTGGTTATTCGTTTAGTTTCTCGTGTCTTTTTCTTTATAACCATAGAAGAGTTTGAATATTTCAGTATCATATTGAACTTGTAGACTGATTATATATATTATTTAATATAAAATAAATCCAGATCTTTTATTGCGTATAATTAATCAAAGATTGTTTATATCACAGTTATAATAACAAGGATATTTGAAAAAATATATAAAAGTGCTACTGAGTATGTTGAAATATCGAATACCTCAATCAAATATCTATACCCAATACACTCTTTTATTATAAATTTGTCTGTTTTTACAATGCGAAACAAAGGAATATAGAAACATTTTAATCAATTAATGATAACAAAGTGTAAACGAAGTTTTAGACAAAATTACAAAATGAGTTTATATTGCACCAGACACTGTATTACATGCATCTTTATTGCTGAGTATAATGTACAGTACATACACATCAAGTTTCGTCTTCTTGGCTAACTTTCGATGATAAGAGCATTTAGACCTTTGTGCCGTCAAATTTACATTTCTTTTATCTTTCATTGACGAAAATCGGAAGTTTGTGCAAAAGTGACTACGCATTTGACAAAAATACGTAAACTTTAAATAGTAGTCGCATATATGTAGGTACACTGTTGTGAGATGCATTCGAAGCACCTTCAAAAGCGAGTTTAGTTATACAAACATATTATTCGATTTAATGAATTTTTTTTTAGTTTATTTTATTGCTATAAAAAACTTAATTAAACAAACAAAATTCACTTATTTAAGTAACAAGAGAATCTGTAGAAGAGCAACAAATTAGTCTATTACTTTCATTATCATGGAAAACTTGTGATTTCCGGACTTCGATTGCTTTAACATTTGAGGCCTCTTGGAAGAATAGTACTTGAAGATTAAGTTTAATATGGAATAATGGAATAATATTTTAAGTTATATATTAGTTTAATGAATAGTTTCGTTAGGAAAGAAGTTCAAAATAATGAACGACTATGGACAGATCGTAATCAAAGTGCAACTGAAGGAATAGACGTATAGTTTAGATTTGCAAACAATCATTTGAAACATTGAAATGAACAATAATGCGTTATAATAATGTCGTTTGTTTAATAAAATGATTGAAATGTTGGTATATTAAATTATACACTTTCGTTTATTCCTCCAATTGTAACACATTCGTAACAATTATTAAATTTTTTCTTCATTTTTCACAATTACGTATTTAGTTTGTTTTTTTTTCTTTTTGGGAGAGAGGGGGTTGACAAAATTCGCGCTAAAATTCATTAATAATCGATTTCCATTTGTATTATAATTTCATTAACAGTTTAGTTTCGTAATATGTACAGCAGTACCAGCCCGTAAGTTGCGGCACATGTACAGAGACGACACTTAGAGTTTAAAAATATAATCATTATATATTTATATTTATATTTATATATATATATTCCGTTTTAAGTAGTATCGTTAATATTATATTATTAATATTATCAATATTAATAGTGTTTATTATCTTCGAAAAACAGCACTTTGCTATATAATAATGGCGACGCCAAACAAAGACTATGCATGGAAGTTACCACACTCTTCAAATGGCACAAATTATTGGAGGATACAGGCGGAATTAATCTAATCGGCTTAAATGTTAACGACAATTATGACTCGTGGCTCGTCGACGTGACATGGCTTAATTTCTCAAAATTCATCGTTTATTTATATTTAAATTTCCTTTTTTTTAATATACCATTTTAACTTGTTTAATGAAGACTTAGAATTGCAAAGTAAAAACTGAAAACTTAAAGTAACAAATGATTAAATAAATCATTATTATTATTATTATAACTATTACTTATTAATATATTAAATATGATTTGAGCAATTTAAAAAACAAGATTATTGCAATGTACGTCAATTAATATATATTAAATATATATATGTAAATAACTGTGAATAGTTATCAGTCTTGATCATTGTTTAGAGATTGTTTAAAGAAAATAAAACAATATCGAGAAGAAAGTACTCAGTGGAAGTACTACGACTATACATTGTAGCAAAATGTTAATGGAGCTTAAGACACTACATCGTATACACGCCACCCATATATCTTGTCGTTAATCATGTACGTAAAACGCTCAAATATCGGTACCGCAAGCAATATTAAAAAATCGTCCTTGCTTGATTATAAATAAATACACTTTGAGATATTTATTGTAACTATATTTTCAATATAATAATGCATAAATCCTAATAATAAAGAATAATTTATTTTAAGATTTGAAAATACTCAATTGTCATCGATCCTTCATGGTGAACTAACAAAGTATTAATAATTGTAAACAGTTATTATATATCAATATTATTTTCGAATGTTCTAATTCTATTCGATTATTTAAACCTTATATATTTAGAATCATTAAATTGTGTACATATTAATGATAAAACTCTAAGTTTTCAATTTACGTTATTACAAATGTTTTTCTTTGTCGTAAGATTACTTGAAAAATCGAAATATTTTATTATTACAAAATGAGCAAATTTGCTCATCATTTCAATCACCAATGAAGGTACAAAATACAATTCGCAATTATTCAAATACTCATAAATTTCTTAGCAGACATCAATAATTTTCTTGAATATAAAATTTTAAATATAAATAACAAAATTGCTCGATACAAATGTATATATTATGCATTAAAATCACATGGCTTGCGATACTTATGTCAAATTAAATTATGGGCAAAAAAAGGAAAAATAAATAACGAAAGTTGCATGGAATCAAAAAAGACTGAATTCCTAAGGAACAGAAACATGGCGAATCAAGCCCTTTATCAACTTTCTGGCAGTCGCTTTAAAAAATATGGACTTAGAGCATGATCTGTTTTTTTTTTTTATTTTTTATCTTTCTCTCACACGTCCGTATAACTTTCTCTCTCTTTGTTTTATCACATTCACACTCGCTATCTCACAAAACGATTAACGGTGGCTTTTAGTACATTGAGGAACATGATTTCGATGTCCGTCTCACATCGCAAACACCGGCTTTGTCTCCGTTAATTAGCTGACTCGTGGTGTTCTCGCTGTTATTTTCTCTCTTTTCTATCTATCTCTTTCTCTCTTTTCTCTTTGTTACTTGCTATCGTCGAAAGTAGAACGTAATGGAACGTCGACGAGCATGATAACTTCTAGCCAAGTACTCTCGATAATCGCGAGAACAATTACGTATTTGACAGTGAAAGCGATATCTAGTCTCGAATACCTTAATACTGTAATGAGCAACTGGGTTCGAAGGTACCGCAAAGAGGTTGATGTATGACGTCGTATTCTCGGCAGAGGTCAGTGGAGATCATCGTCATCGTCGTCGTCATCGTCGTCGTCATCGTCGCTGTCATTCGCGTCTTTTGCGCGATGGTCCGCGTCGCTTGAACCAGAATCGCTAGACGAATCGTCAGATTGCCAGCCGCCGGACTGCTGTTGCAACGAGTTCGATTGCTGCTGTTGCTGATGTTGTTGGTGTTGCTGTTGTACCACATGTTTCGTTGCTTTGTGACGTTTGCCGGCGCGAGGAATTGCCTCAGCACCCGCGCCATCTAACATTGGTTGCAAAATACGTCGACGTGCATTTATAAACCAATTGTTCACCTGCAGCAGTGTCAAGTTTGTCTCGCTTGCAATCTGACGCTTCTCGTCTTCCGTTGGATAGGGATGCTAAAATTAAATTTGTACAAACAATCGTATTACTTCTTTTCTTTTAATGTAATTGAATGTAAATCAATATTTTAAATAAAAGACATTTTATATTGTCTTTATAAAGATATATGTATAAACTTTTAATTTATTTTTCTATTTGAAATCGTTTAGATATTTCAATTTTTATGTGTTATTCATTATAATTAAATTATGTTAATTGAATATCGTAATTATGAATTGGGAATGTCAATATGTGTTTTATGTTAGAAACAAAAAAATCATATGCGTTTTGCATATGCAAGCATGTATAATTTGGCATGCGAAACACATATGAGAAACGTATTTATGAAACGTTATATTGAAAACACACAATAATGGAATATAACATTATTACAATCTCCAATAAAATGAAAACTTACAACTAAATGTTGGAAAAGCCAGGCACGCATTATATTAGTGGCATGTTTTGGCAAAACTCCTCGCTTTTGTCTTCCCCTTTTCGCTCCTCCATGACTACCGGTGTGACCCGTCGTAGCAGTACCACCGCCACAACTCTCCTCTTCGTCCTCACTAGGGGCGGGAGAAGGTGACCCAGCGGCAGTAATATCTATCAATAATATTTTTTTTTAGTTAATTAGGTGAACATTCATTCAATAACTATTTCCACAAAATTTGTTAACAATTTATGAATATACATTTTAAATGAAGAAAAAACATTTATTAAATATATGTTAATTGGTGAGCATGAATAGGATAAACAAAGGAAGATAACTTAGGAAATGGATAGGTGGACTGGTTTTATTTTTCTAACCAAATCGACGTCGTTTTCTTGTATTGTGCATTTTTTTCTCTTCATTTTCACGTTCAATTAATACTATAAGACCCCAAAAGCTGGCTTCTTCTAAATATATCCGGTTGCGAATATCCACAGTATTATAAAAGTCTAAAAGGGTAATAAATTATTCTTATTTAATCAATAAAAATGTCTGCAATTACAAAAGTGATTTTAATTTTATATAATTTAAATTATTATTTTTCTTATTAAAAAATGTTTAAACTTTATAATACAGAGAAAAACAGAATTTATTAACGAATTGAACATCAAATTTTTTTCTTTACAAACTTTAAATGTTGTTTTATTTCTTCGCTAAATTATATAATGAATACAAAATCAAAGTTATTATTTATTATTTAAGAGAAAAACAAATTATAATAAAAAGTAATCAACTCGTAAAGACTTATTATTTACCATTCATTTTAAAAAGAGACAGACTCTGGTATTATCTTGTAATAAGTTTACCAATAACAATGAAAACGTTTCTGTTTTGTTTTTATAAGTGTGTACCAACATTAAAACTAAAATAATAAACATATGAATAACTTCATTACGAAATTGTACACAATGTTACCAACATAAGTAAAAAGAATTGAAAAATTGAATTTAAAAAAAAAAAAAAACAATTGTTTTAATTATAATTTAAATTTAATTTGTATAAATTACGTAAATTTAAAAAATTGCAGAAATAATTTCATCTTATCAATAATAAACATTTAATCTTATTTGTAATTTAATTGAATAATTAATAATATAAATATTTGCAATTACAAGAAATGTTCATCATTATCAATTAATATAAAGGTAATTTACAATGTAAATTTTGCTGAAATGAAAATTATTATTACAAAATAATATCAATACAGTATAATATTATACATTTTCGTAATCATATATCTCAATGGATCAATCTGAATCTAATTAAACACTGAGTATATTTAACACTGCCTAATTCGAATCAGAAAAAGTGACCCTAGTTGACCGTTTCTGTTGATCAAAAATACGTTGACCCAATGGAATGATTAATATAAAGGACAGAAAGGATTATTAGTGTAATTAATGAATGATTAAAATTGCAACAGTTGAGATTGAATGAAAAATACCTTGGCCCAAGTAAATATCGCCACCAGGTACACCTGGATGTGTGCCGATTTGTGAAATTGGCGTGTTACCATGGATGGTTGATGGCGAGGATGGATCGTCATGATCTGGACTATTGGACCTGATGGAAGGATGGGCCGTAGACGCCGAAGAAGGTCGTTCGGTTCCACCATCGGCCTGATTGACTGCTTGATTTGAGCTGCCATTCTCTGACAGCGGATCTCCTCTGCTCACTCTGAGTCCGTTAGCTCCCGACTCAACATCATTGCCTGTAGATGACAGCACCTGGCAAATATATGTTGCAACTAGCTGTCAGAGAGCAGGGGTGGGATTCTATTGTACTTAAGAAGCCCGATTCAATATTCCTGAACAATTATTATCTTAACAGATCGACTTAACAAAAATGTTCCAAATGTTGTTTCTTCTTTTTCGTTTGTATTGTAATCAGTCTTAAATTCATTTATCATAATTAATCAAACAATTTTCCAGATAGAGTGAATCAAATTATCTGAACAATTGTATCAATTTCAAGAAACTGTTTATTGGTTCTAAAATAAATTATACTTGCGTAAATGAAATCAGAGAATATCAAAGGAGAACAAATCATAAATTTGGGATGCTTTCTGTAAATGATACATTTGTTCATTGCTAAATACTTAAGCAGTGATGTCAGATGGTTTTCTTTGACACAAATATGCATTAATATTATCTGACGTCACTGGAAAAAAAGTTGATGCATAGAAGATGTGTTAGTAGTTTGAAGCAACATCTCCATCTGGATATTAAGTTCAAGGAAAAATCATCGTGCGCTTCTTTTCCCGTAAGGATATCTACTTAGGTTAGGGAACAGGGTGGGAAGCCCTGCGCGCAAATAAGCATCTAACCTGTAGAGGACTGCTGCCGTTGCTTCCACTGGACGGACCCAAATCGTGACCATGATGACTGTAATCGCTCCGCAGTAGATTTTCGCTTTGCATTTTGCCTTTCAGGCACGTTATGTACCTGTTGCAAAAGTCTTTGCACAACTCTTGCACCTTCTCCAATTCCAACAAATGAATTCTCAATACCTGAATAGCCTTGATCATCTGCAAAATCATTCTTCAATTAAACATATTTCTTATCTTCTTATGTTGAAACAAGTTCTTGACGAAACTATGAAGAAATGTAACATTAAAATAACAATTTTGATTTCAACATAGAATATAGTAATACTTTGCGTTCATTACCAAACCGTCAATCTCGGGGTCATTGATGAGGAAAGGCTTTCGGTCTCTTTCTTGATGTTGCACGAAAGCCTGTATGTCCATATTGAAGCTTTCGGACATCGAGTTGTCGGAGCTTTGCGTAGCCTGCTCGCATCTTTCGAACAGTAAGGCCAATAACGGAAACAAGGGATGCTTGTAAACCGCCCGTTTGTCGGCCTCAAATTGCGCCTGGTCCTGATGGGTCGTATAATCGGCTACCCCGCTGGCAGGGTCCTGATCGTAACCAGGAGTCACCATAGCTAGCGCCACCGCGGTACTACCCTCTTGCATCCTATCATTCCTCTCGAATCACTCGCATCGTTAGCCGAATCTTGGTCTCGAAACTACTCCCAACAAAATCCTTCGTCCTTTTTCCTCTTCCTTCTTTGTTCCACGTTGAAAATTCTTCTGCAACAAAAAGCAATCAATATTTCAGTACCAAAGCATTTGCCGAAAAATAGTGATCCCTCGTGTTTTGCGAGCCAATCGATTCATTTATATTTAACGTACCCCCAAGGAAGATACAAAAATCAAAGTAGAATAACAAAAAAGAAGAAAGAAAAAGGAGAGATATATTTATTTTTTTAGTTTTTGTCTTCGTCGACACTTTTTCATGGAGAAAAGTTGCATTTGTCGGTGTGGATGCGTCTTTATTCTTCTGACGTTCTTCGTTGGTAGGTCGGCGCGCCACGAAGCGCCGAACAAGCGCTACTGCATTTAAATGTCATCATTAGAAGCGTTCGCTGCCAGCACACTACCACCAAGGTATTACAACCTACCACCTTCTCCTCCGGCAGTCGTTCGGCCGTGCCCCGCTATTCCGAGCATCCCTTTGAATTTCCAAACCCCGCAGGTCCCGTCGTCGACGCTTCTAACATGAATAAATAAAGCCAATGCGGCACGTTGACGAAGTATTGCTCAAGAGGTGGCGAAACGAAAGAATTTCAACGCCAACTTGCGTGCAATATTTACGCCTGGAGATGCGAATTCGAACCAACGACGACGCCGCGGTTTCATTTCATTAAGTGAATTAAGCTCCCTTTTCTTCCTCTGAAAACGTAATATGCCGTTTTTCTTCTCACTCTTCCTCATCCCTCGCTTTATTATTCTTCTTTTTTCTCGACTTCTCTTTTTTTCTCTCTTTCATTTGCTTCATTTCTTTGGATTTTAGATTCTTTCCGTTTTTTGTCAGAATTTAAATTTGTGCAAGTTTTATATAATTCGTTATATTAAGTTCAAGAATTATTTCTGCTTTCTTTACTGGATAATATTCAGTTTTATTTTGTCTTATATTCTTAGATATATACTTATATAATATTATAAAGTATCATTATTTCTTTTTATTTATGTGAACATTAAATTATATTTTTTCACACTTTAAATAAAAATACTACTTTTAATCAAGTTTATACAATAATCAGATAAAGTGTTTGCATAAACCTACAGTGTTTCAAGATTATAGTGATATAATAATGATATATTATATTATAAATGCAAAGTTAAATGAAAACGAAATGTTACTAAAATACATTTTGTATCATATAAAATGTTACATTACAGTTCATTAATAAAACAATACTTTACATTTTGTAATGAAAAAGAGATATCAAATTAAAATGTTCATTTCAATAACAAATGTAATTGAAATGCAAAACACTTTGTAAATGTACTTTTCATAATTATAATTCATATTACATTAAATAAATTGATGAATCTTTTGTTTGTCCAAACCAAAACCAAAATTCATACAAAATTTTCTTCATTGATAATGCCAAATGACCGTCCCACCAAATCGATATTTTAATAATCATTCAGCAGATACCTATTAAATTAAACTTTATTAATTCCCAAACAAAAATTAATTTGAAATGTTATCAATAACTGTTTACTGCTATCATATATATGTATATACACGTATAAGCAAAATATACATATTCTCTCATCGAGTTTTATTATTAAAAAAAAAAAGTTAATGATAAATGAAAATCGTACGATTTATCTGTTGAAATATGAAATAAAATATAAATGAATGTTGATTTAAATTTTTATACAATTAATTATTTTTGCGATTTCGTTAAATAATACTTTTGGCTCACAAAATATATTCGAAATAATATAAGCGTAGATGCGTTTGGAGATATAAAAATAGAGATACGAGATAAATGAAGCGACGGTAACAAACGTCGATACAACAAAAATGTCGGTTATGCCCGGACATTAATAAAAATACAATGCGAATTGCAAAGTCCGCCGGGGCGTTTCGCGTGTGCAGCAGCCTTAAAGTCCAAAGCAGGATGAGGATTTCTCTTTCTCTCTTGTATGAAAAGGAGACGAGCTCGCGGGTTGAGACGTGCCGGCAGAAATAGTATCGTGCAGTGAAAAGGATGGAATAGGATACGTTTGAATGGGATGAAACTCGTAACCCCGCGGAGACGAGGGGGGAGGGAACCAGAGGGGGATTTTGCGCCGGAGAGTAGTGGACGCGCGACGGTGGCGGCGCCGGGTAGGGGCGAAGAAAAAGGAGGAAAAGGGGGATGAAAGAGGCAGCCTGAGAGGGCACGAAAGGTGCCGAGGAGCAGGGTCGAACAGAAGAAGAGAATGGGCGAACGGAGGTGGAGAAAAGGAGGTGGCGCAGGGTGGCGGACGGGCGCCATTACTCGCAAGTGGCGCTTTCCAAGCACATCTTCCCAACGAAGCCAATATTTATCGTTCAACTGAGCTGAGTTTTCATTTAATGTATTATCGCTGACGAAGTTCAACCCTTTTCTCCACACATTGTGTCAGTAAAACCAATTACACTCCGATAAAAATGACCTAAATAAAATTTCAAAATACAAAAAGAATAGAAGACGAAGAAAAAAAGAGAAATGAATTTATATAAATATATAAAATTGTATTCATATAGAATAGTTTTCTATTATATATACAACGGAACGACTTTTTCTCGAAAAACTGGAATAAGAGTGCCTTTTTTTTGTGAAGGAAAATCACTATTTCCAGCTTGGAAAGAAGAACTCATTTTTGTAGAAGAATAGATTAATGTTCTTAAACATTGCTAACTATTATTCGAAAGTTCATGAAACGTTTAATAAACGTTTTTTAAACGTTAAAATAATTATTATACCAGCTGATGTGAAATTATCTACATGTTTTAAAAAGTCTGGAAAGGTTAAAATGATTATTCACCATGATATTAAGTACATGTTCATACAAAGCTTAGAAGTTTACAGAAAGTTTAATCAACGTCTACAAAACTTTGAATGAAAATGTTATTAGACATTTGCAAAATAAAAACTTTTGAAGTAGAATTAAGTTAAATGGAACTTTAACATGGCCTATTGTTAATGTAATAACATTTTTTTACAGAATATAAAATTTATTTTCAATCTTTTTTACATTCGGAAAATCTGAAACATTGAATTCAGTGTATTTGGAAATACTTTACAGAAGTATTTTAAATCAACCGTATGTGAATCAATTAAAATAAATATTCATTTAATTTGAGTATTTTTTCATTATATATAAATCAAACATAAAATCAACAAAGATATTTTTGTTTGCAGTGCAAAACTACAATAAGATTCAAAATAACGTCAAAAATTTCGAGCAATCGAATAAAATTGTGAGAATTCAGTTGTGCGTTAGTCAAAAGATCGCAAGGAATCGTCGGGCAGCATCGTTTTCCTTGTAACGATATCGAAGTCAGGGAAAAGTTTTCGTCATTTTTCTTGATCTCGTTCTTTTTCTTGGTTTGCGTCAGTGTCGCGTTTCTTTTTTCTCGTTGTTTTTTCCTGCAGGATTCTTCGTTTCTTTTTATAATACCATTTCGCCATTGACTTCCTTGCCGAATCTTTTCCTCTCGCAATTCTTCTTCTCTCTCGTTGAGTGTAGACGCGCGCGCACACACACACACACACATACACTCTACGGATATTGCTTTCAGATTCTTCGGCGCCTCCACATTTTAAGACAGCTGTTACCGGAATGAAGGATGGATGTATAGGCATACGTTAGGTGCTTTGGCCATCTCGCACTGCACCGGTTTTGCACCCAAATGCCAGTCAACGGGTTAAACGTTTTTCGTTCGTCTGCTTTATTTTCTTTTGCTTCGTTTACTAACTTCCAAGTCCATTAAATAGAAATACATTTTCTTTTTCATCCTCTTGTCTACGGAACATCTTTTAAATTAGTGTTTATGTATTTAAATGAAAGGATCTTCTTTAAACGGACGTAAATATTCTATTATTTTATACTTTTGCAATTTAAATGTATAATAAGTATGATAAATAACAAAAAATTGAACAATTGATCGCAAAAGTCTACAGTTTGAAGCTTTATTTGACGCGAAAGATAAATTGCATAATTACTTTTTCATTCATAAACAGTTGTATTTTAATTTTGTTATCAGCAACTGCTATCATATTAATGCGATAACATACGCTACTGTAGCCAACTGCGATACACCTAAAGTCAACACGTTGGCTGGCGGGTTCAATTACACATGAAATGCAATAAGTGAGATTAAGTAGAAGACACAAATGAATCGTGTTTTAGTTGGATTGTCGTCGTTGTTCAAGTGTTCTAACACTCAATGTAAAGTAATAAAATGGAATTGAGAAAATAAATGGCAATGTTATGAAAACCAATTTTTTTATGCGCATCAGTTTTATTCGACAGCTGCAAATCCATTCCTTCATTTGCTTTTAACATTTATTTCTTCCTTCGTCTTTTTTACAATTTTATTTGTAAGATTTGTAGTTTTTATTATTAATGTTAAATATTTTCATATACAATTTTAAGCTTGAACAATATTTAAGTTATACTTATTGCTTAATTTTATTAAAATTTATTATTTAAATTCAAAGTTCATTATCCTACACCGATTTTCGGTATTGTCAGTGCTGCACTGAGGGAAGTGAACTAACAAAATTAGCTATACTTATATCATATATAGCTATAATTATAAGAAAATTTGCAATACTTTATAACTTTTTGGGGATATACTTGAGAATATGTAAGAATTGGCTGTAAAAAATGTTACATTTTATAATATCAGTATCGCACATTTTTTAATATGATCAATTTGCAATGCAGTATCGCATTTTTAGTGATGATTCATTAAATTTACAGTTTTGCTTATATACAATAAAAAATAATAATGTAAATAATATATCACATTTATTTTATAATTAAAAATCATTTTTTCTCAAAGTAATTTCAAAAATATGTAAAAATTAAAGATTTTATTAATTTAATAATGTAATACTGATTTGATTC
>JABFPJ010000594.1:0-37223 GCA_022817425.1 Gryon sp. ZL-2020 | reverse complement strand
GAATCTCGCAGACGCGACCAACATGTCATAATCAGCTGGCTGTGAAAGCAGACGGAGAAATGCACAACCCATTAGGAGAACAACGTCGGCCACTGTATCGCGAGAGGGAGGCTAAGTAAGGCGAAGAGAGAAAGACCGACTTTGTCGTCAGTTCAAGTTGAGAGGAACGAACGCACTTGGAAACGAGAAAACTACGCAAGCATAATGTGCGAATGTAACGCTTCATATATATATTTGAATAGCTTGCTTTTGCAGGGTGAAGTTGATTATAACAAAGAAATTAGCTCTCTGCAAAAATGTTACTTTTTGGGATAGAGAATTGAACAAAAAATATTTATGATTTAGACTTAAAATTAGTATTTATTATGTGTAAAGTATGTATTATGTGTACATTTTTGTACTGCATTTTGTCAAGTTAGTTCAAATCAAATGCTATTTTTGTTCAAATATTTTAAGATTATGATATGATAAAATAATGATTTTGTTATTGTTGATTACTTATTGTTTTATAATTATAGCAAAAAATTGCAATATGCCACATCACAATTACGAATCCTCTAGCATTTATGAAATAGAAAGTCAGAGGAGTAATTTCGTCTAAGTCTTTTACATTTAAAACCATAAACACCCATAAATTTATCGTCTCCTACGAACAAGTCATAATTTTCTGTTCAAATTTTCGTTAATTGCGTCTCTCACACTTAGGAGCACAGAACTATACATAAACGAGAGAAACATAACAAATCGACGAATATTAAACGTTCTCGCGTCGTTTAGAAGTCCCGTGGTACCAAAATGAGTAATAAAGGGCTTATTCATCACGTGGCACCGAAGGCGGCCAAATAAAATGTATCATTTATTTATGATCATCTTGACTAAAATCATGTCGCAATAAAGGATGAAGACCGGATGGTAATGAATGAGCTCGCACGACGATAAATTAAGTGGACATAAAAATTGCCATAAATTCAAGTAGGACGGTCCTCTTGTTGGCATAATGGTCATAAATTGTACTTTCGCGAATCTACACTTGGCATCGCGATTCCAACTTTTTAGCTACGAACATTGATTCTGTGAACTAAGGGTGGTACCTCGCGAAGAGACGACCACGACAGGTGGCGGATACTACCGGAAGTGACGAGCTGTGTGTGCTCTGCTTGGCGCGAGCAAGTGAAATTCGCTGCTGGGGCCCTTTTTACAGCACGGTGAGCGCGTACAACCGTCTGTTGACAGGTTTGCGGTTGTCTTATAATAGCGACCATTGCCCGGCACCTGACTGCCACCAACTATATCTATTTATATCTGAATATAGCTCTATGCAAATACCCGCGGACGATACCATCGATATACATTTGATATTACACTGTTTCCCTTTTTCGAATCAATGTCATTTATTATTCTTACAATAATCAACAATATTAATCAATTCAAGATAAATATTTTTCGCGGCTATAAATATAAAGATGCAGAGATTTGAATTTTAAGAAATAAAAGTATTGAAAGAACATCTCATAATTTATACATTATTAAAATCATCATTATTTATTAAATTATATACCTGATTTGTCCGATTCTAACCAACTTTTTGCGAATAACTTCAGCTAATTCATGAATCTCATCCATTTAATAATGCAGTCGTTAGTTATATAATTATACTCATTAATTAGTTAAAACTAACATTTTTACATGTACTTATTTAATTAAACAAATTTAAGTGTCTCATATTTTTGAAATTGTGATTAAATAATAAAAATAGAATAAATAATAATTTATTGAGTAATTTAATAATAATAATAATTAGTTTTACAAATAAATATTATTCATTCTAACTAGAGTATTTTATCAAGCAAAATGTTTTATACAAAATAAAAAGTCACTTAACGTACACGTTTGATCAGTTAAACATTTATTGTTTGTATTGGCGAACCTGTTTATTTATGTTTTTATGATTTACTTTCATGCGAGTTCGTTGGCATGTAACAGTAAAGTTAGTCATATAAATAGAAAAATAATATTAAATATAATGATGTCACATAATTTTATACAAACCCGCGCAAAAAAGAATTTCTGGTAGAAGTATGGCATGAGGCTGGTTGATGATTGCGAGCCAAACACTTGCCTTCTTATTGCCAGATTGGTGCCAGACTGTGGGCCTACTTTTGCCAAATGTATATTGGTGTTAACTTGCTAGCATCGAGCTGGCAGTATTGTATTAGCAAATGTATTATGGCTCGCGATCATCATCCATTTTTTTGCCACAATTGTGCCATACTTATGCCAAATATCATTTTGGCACGGGAAATTCAAATTGTTACAATTATCGTTTTTTAACATAGAAAAATGGAATATCTATAAATATCACTCTTAAAATATAAATAGTAAGATTCAAGTTAAAAAAATATAAATGAAATTGTCTACCCTGAGAAGCAGTAGCAATAGTGAAAAACAAAACTAAATTGCATTAACAAGCCTTACAATAAACTTTTGGTACATTGGTATAATTATACTATAAAATATAATATTATAGTTATGATACAAATCTTATACAATTATATTGTATATGAAAAGAGACTTGGTTTTCAGTTAACTTTTACATTCTTTTATTGGCTTATAGCAGAACAACATATAACTGTACACATGTGTCATAAAGGGAGCGCCATTAATTCATCTGCGGACAATAGAGATATCATTGCATTTCTAAGGGTTTTCTCGGTGGCAATAATAATTTATTAACATCCTACGTGTAATACGGCTTGTGATATCTGCTCCCACGCGTTCGGCTACTCTCCTAGCAGAGCGAGTGACGGTCGATCGGCTGTCTGACACGTCGAAGTAGCCAATCGCAGCGCAGTGCAATTGTCATTTATCGTTCAAGCGATTTACGGTTTCGTTTACAACGTTCTCTTACACGGCAATATACCCCGGTCCCGCCCGAACTAGAAACAATCCATCAAACTCTATCGCTCGTATATCCTGACTTGTCAACAGACCACGATGTCCACATTACCCGGTACAAGTACCTTCCCTCGACTCTTTAAATGTCTTATTTATTTATACACAAACCTACTATCATGCAAATGCTACTAACCATACTTTTTGTATTTCCTTTTACGCAGTTACTTAATTAGGTAACTAAGAACAAATACCCACGTCTGATTTTTACGATACAGTAATCTATCACAAAAGCAACATAATTATTTCTTTTATTTTTTAAGGTTTGCAAAAAGGTTTTTGAAAAAATTAGAAAAAAAGATTACGCTATTTGAAACCTTAAAGAATGAAGTGAATGATATCTTAGACTTATAAGTTACTGTAAGAAATGAGATCAATATTTTCAAAAGGGAAACATTACCCTATGAAGATGTGACACAATAAAATGCGCAACAGGTTGTCAGAATCGTTCGACCGGCGATGACGCGGTACTTATGAAACCTGCTGCTTATCACTGTACATGAGTCATATCCGGACCTTATAATTAAACTGTGATTACCCATAAAAAGGATACATACTAACGTCATTCATATTTGAGTCTTTTATATATTTTATATAAAGAATACTTTAAAAATAACGATAAAAGTGGTTGCTGAATAAATACAGAAATATTTTCTTTACTTTACTTTTTTCATCTTTTCTTTATTACACTTTTAAAAATAGTAGAATTTATTTAATAATATTTGAGAAATTCGTTTTTGGTATTACTTTTCAATATTAAATTGAAATTCTAATTATTCGACAGTCATTAAACGAGAGAAAAAAAAGATATGTAACAGTCAATCCTTCATGTTTGAGTGTCATAAGAAAGTAAAAATTGCTTCGCGCAAGAAATCCGGAAATCGTCACCTCATCTTTCCTGAGCTTCACAAGCATTATACTGATCTCATCAGTCTCCCAGGGTGACGAGAATGACCTCGATGTCGGATCTAGACGGCGGATCTCGAAAGTTGCAACTATACAATAAATCTCCATGGTCGTTGAACTCCTTTACGAGCACGCTCTGGTTCTGAAACAGGACTTTTGAACACCCTCATGTCCGCATTGCACCTTCATGCACTGCCCCTTTTGTGCTTTATTTTCCGTTTACAGCCGCTTTGCTGCTGCAGTAATGCACTTGAATCATGTTTAACAAATAGCCAACTGCTAAGATAGAATTGCACAGATATTTGTGTTTATGTTTATGTATAAAAATAAATGGCTTACGTTGTCTTGTGGGTAATGGTTAAAAATGTGTTCATTTTATTTTATTGTTATATGCTTGCATAAATATTTTTCATTAGATAAATACATTTTATTACGCATCAAATTCCAAATTTCGCATGGTTTACGCTGTTATTAATACATTTTATTCATACATTTATTTGCATGAATAAAGTATTAATTTAACTTGTCATTATCTGTAATGAATACATAAAACAATTGTTCAGCAATAATAATAACAATTCCTGACAAATTAAATGGAATCAACAAAGAAAAAGTAAAAACATTCTTGTTGAATAAGGGAAAAGCTATATTCGAAAGGAAAGTGCTGTTTGAAACGACGTGTAAATAAACGACGGGTTGTTGATTCTGTCAAGTTTTTTCTCATAATCTAGTTAAGGAAGCTGTTGTCTGGATCCACTTATCACCCCAGTAGTCCGATTATTTTCAATATAATTTAGCTCCCAACTTGGGTAATCGAATATAAAACACAAAATAAACACTGAATTCCTTTTAGAGATTCTCACTCAAATACTTTTTATAACACTGATAATCCAAAAGAATATTTCACGTAATTATATTTGTTCAACAAAATTATTCTACATTATCCAGTCGTAAAATATACGTCTGCTATACATGTTTATATGCTACAATAATAATCAAATTAGCATACCAATAAACAATTCTGATAAAGGGACAATAATTTTGTCTATTTAAGTTTCCGTTCGTTAATTGAAATTCAAATTCAGTTTTGAATAAAAATGTGCGTTTAATTAGTATTCTATTTGCGCAAATCTGCAGACTGAATTCTATGAACTATATCATTACAATCAATTTTCAAGTCAATGAAATGATTCCAGTACAATTAACAGGACACATGAGGAAGTTTCTACTTACAATCGATATATTCTTCGACAACACTTGCTTGCAATGTTTACAACCCGTTAAACTGGAAATTATACAAGCTTTCTTGATAGAACATCTTAATTTTTCTTGCTCCTTTTTATTTTATCTGTTAAAATAAAAACGAGCTTTCAATAAAAAAAGCTTTCAAATAACAATTTGTATATTTTAAAATTTGAACAGATTACAAATTGATTGTTTAAATTTTTTAAAATATTTAAAAAGTACATACCTTACATGTCAGAAATATTTTTATTTAAATATAAAATTCGAAATATGTTCCAGACAATTAACTCAACATACACAATTCAAAATGATAACATTTAGTTTCGAGACCGTCAATCAATTTCCTTATCTTTTTACAAATGTCTTCAAATCTAAATTTTTGTAAGTAAACAAACATTTGTTGACTGATGAAAATTAATATGTCTATTCAAATAATTGCTTTCAATATATTGGAACAAAATACCGCACGACAAGGCTCACTGGACAAAAATCCAAATTGTATCGGTCGTTGCGATATGATTATGCGTAATTAAATTCAAGATTAAAGTCAACTAAGCGTTCAGCGATGTAATGGCTTTTTCTTTCAGGTAGCCATTTTCCATTACAAAAATTGCAATCTCGTGCTGCGAATGTGACAAAATGAATGTGCGACCGCGAGTAAAAACAGGTATTAAACATTTGTTTCGCTATTTTTATCGATTAATAATTTTCTAGAAATGAGACACTAGCTTTTTATATCATAATAAATTGGATTATGATATCATATGAAGAGTTTGTTGCCAAGTGCCATTTATTTTGATATAGCAAATAATATTTCATTCTTCTAATGCTGATACTACCTTTTTATTTTGGATTTATAAGGCAAAACAATTTCAGAATTGATTACATTCATATGATTAAATCAAAACGAATATGATGATTACGTAATTGCATTGAACAATGAAAAATAACAAATACCTATCTTTTGTTTAATTTAATTATTATCTTTGCGACTAGAATAAAAAAAGAAGGTATTTCATAATTAATCGCATCGCAATGAAAACTAAAATCATTAAATCGTCATAAATCATTGTAGAATAAAGTTAGTTCATGTTCTTTGAGCTGCATTATGTCACGTTATTTATTGCATCGATGTCAGAGAGATCATACAAAACTATCCACGTTATTTGCCGCAAATTGTTCGTACGCGAAATGAAATGAAAAAGGCAGATAGAAAAAAAAATTGAGAAAGTTATTTTAATTGAAAACTTCGGCTGATGCATTTTGCGTCGAATATAAATCGAACTTACCTATAAATCAGAGTCCGGTGACGATTTCGAAAAAGCAAGTGAATAATGATTTTCCATACTTTTTATCAATTTATTCACGAACATATGTTCGATGTAATTATCATATTTGGCATACACAATACGAGAAACAGGTAGTCGCGGCCACGTGTAGACATTATTTATGGGCGTGCGTGCCACTCGAATGTATACCGTGAGATGATTCTCGCTTCCTTGCTAAATTGCTAATTCTTTTAAATAAAGGCCCGCATTTTACATTCGAGTTATTCTTCCTTCCTATATATATACAGGAGAGAAAGAGAAAGAGCATATGACGGCAGCTCATAATTCTCGCGACTTCGTGAAGAGCTGTTTCATATGAATCACTCAGTTAGTATTATCTTAATTTTCGGCAAAGCTGTGAAGCAGCAATTACAATACTTTGGTGCTTATCTTCATTATAATTTAAAATTTTGGCGAAATGTCATGATTATCATGATTATTTATTGGAACGTATTAGCACTGTCTGTGCTTTAAAATCCAATTAAAAGGCAATACAATTTTCTGATTTAAAAATCATTGAAATTAGGATCTATAAATAGTCATTCGATATACAATTCAAAGATCCAACTTGAAAAGTTGAAGTATAAAAAATCCGTTATGCTTGCATTAAAAAGTTGATTATTTATACACAAATAGGGATAATAAATACTCTTACAACATTCCAAATCATATTGTCTAATTAATTTACTTTATTTTAATACACATTTTTTGTATTTAACTGTACTAAATGATAGAATTAATTTAAATAATTCAATTTGACTGCTTGCATAAAAAATGTTCAGTTCCATCAAAGTGAAGTGTTGATACGAGGGACGTTTTCAACGCAGCATCACAAATATTGGTTTTTCACTATGAATTATTATACCACTATTCACGACTAGAGAGGCAGCATAATAACACACATGCTAGAGTAATATTTACGCGCATCTTCTTAACCTCAGCTCTCGGTTGCTCCATTGCGTTTCTTCGATGAAGGCAATCATGCTGTGTTGTTATTCAACACATACGAGTGATTTCATTCACGATAATATTTATGAACGCGGTAATGAATGTTAATACTAGAAATTTGAGAGAAACACTGTCGGGAACATTTCTACGCTCGTCGTAGATCCAGATGGCCTGTCTAATGTATGAATAAAACGCGCTCGTATTCCCGTTCGATAATATGTAAAAACGTGCAAGTGCAAAAATTGCACTGAGTCGTTTGGTGTTTGAATCGTGCGGGTTCTATAGCGCCTAAGAGTGCGCGCTTTCTACACTCCCGCGTGACTTGATGTATGTGTACGTGTGAGTGCAAGGCAAGTGGCCTTACAAGGACGTGGTCACGTCGTGTCATGCAATACCTCTATGCTTGTAACTTGCACGCGTTGCAACGCATTTAGTTGACTACACCACGTAAAGTAGATACACGGTGCATTTGAATGGGGCACGCGTGCTCGACAGCCCGTAACGACAGATACGTTTTACAATGTTTAATCGTAAAAATGTATAGGAATTAATTCACGTCAAATAAGTTACGGAATTAAAGAATTTGATCGTCGATTCTTTTTCTCGTTTTTACGTTTCTGGTTGGTGTAGAAACACAGTTAGGATAGACGGACTTTTTTTTTGTACAGACACACGAGAACACTGTTGTGGTAACTTTATACCTTATTTGCAAATCGGGAGTTTATGTTTTGTATTTTACTGTACGATTAAAGTAAGATTTTCATTGAGAGGCCAAGTCAGAATTTTTACAGCCAAAACTTACGTAATAAGACACAGTTGCACCAATGTAGTTAAAAGTTAATTTGCAGAAAATGCAATCGATTGACATTTACATACAATGTGCTTGATTGCATTTAACATAAAATGCAGCTGCAGTTGACGCGTACCATAATCCAATGTATACAAAATGCAATTAAATTGTATTTTTGCTTAAACGTCGTTATGGAAATTTATATTCTCAGAATGTATGACTTGAGGTAACTATCGTCAAATCGGTGCTTTTAACTAGGAATAGTGAATAGAATTGTAGGGAAAATAAAAAGGATGCATATAAATGTGATGAATGTGGCAATGCTTGTGTTGGGAAAATATTCCAACTAACCCCTTTTTGAAACTCAAATGTATTCGTTATATTTGCCTTTCTGTTTTGAGTAAAATTTATGAAATTATGATTTTAATTGATGTCATTAATATATTTCTATATTCAGAAAAAATACTCTTACATCTTTTAGTTATATGTTAATTTATTTATTTATTTTTTTTGACAAATAAAATTTCAATATGCATAGTTTTATTTCATAAATTACTATATATAGCTGCTGAATGGGACATGCTAATTAAAACATAATTTTGGAATAAACATAATTGGAATTGCCGAATATATGGTGTATGGTCTCATTAATATTGTAAAACGAGATATTGAGTCACAAGAAATGAGTCAAAGAAAGAAATACTTGCCCGCCCGCGAACGCAATTACAACTTTCGATTCATTTTCTTACTGAATCTTTTTTATTATTGTTTCAACAACAAATTTCTCTGATACACATTGAAAAAATACATACCGACATCCGTAAATTGTTTCTTATGACATAATTAATTGTTGTGAATAAAATCGGTCTTCTCAGTTAAATTATAATTCATTTTATATTCCGATTATTATTGGCGTATTGATCAAAATGTTGTATGAATGTAAAATGTCAATTCCATGTAAATAATTTCACATATATAAATAAAATTGCAAAAAATTTCGTGAAAAGTAATGATCAGATTCCGAATTTAAATGAGTTTATGAATTTTAAATTGTGTCGTAGTTATACTGAATTCGAGCATGTTGTCGAATTTTTGACAAAAACAGTAGAAGGTGTGTACGTAAGTTGGTTGCCTACAAAAGGGAACAACGAAAACGTGCCGAGATGTCAGGTGCGGAGGCTTACGCCGCTCCCGGTTAAGGTTGATTGAGGTCGGTGGGTGGCCACACTGTGATGCGTCTGACGTTCAATATACACCCTAATCACGGCTACACCGGCCATTACGGTCAAATGCGATTTTAAGCGACTCGCGAGCCGAACGAAAAAGTCTGTTGTCCATTTTTTGTAATATGGCTGTTCGGATAATGTTACCTTCCCCAATATCATCTGTTGTATGAAAATCATGAGATTGATTAATTTTTTTCGCATTGAAATAATACTACCGCAAAGTAGTTTTCCGTCGTAATTTGAAGATAACATAAATATATTAAAAGAAATGTTAGTGGGGGATTGAAATTTGAGCTGACGGAAATGCGTGTTGTGTAACGTACGGTAATTCTACGTGGCAAACTGAAAAATGTATTATAACTGTTACGTTCACCTTAGACACACCAAAATTATAACATCCTGTTAGCATAAAATTTTATAACCCGTTATCCATTTATTTTCCCATAGTTGAAAAAAATTCGATTCGATAACTGCCATTGAAATTAGTAAATCTGGTCGGATATTTTCAAGTGCGAAGAAACACTTTATAGAGATCATGTTACGCTAATGCGTTGGGTAATATTTTGATCTGATTTACGATAGGCCGGGTGAATTGTATGGTAATAACGTATAGTAATTAGATTAAGTCGAAAATAAATATACTCACCGTAAAAGCAAAGCAAATTCCTTCAAAATGTACATTAATCGCTCTACAAAAAAAGTTTCTCCATTTGATTGATATTAGAAATCCTTAAAAAAAAACTTAAAGTTGAGAAAGATGTAAAAAATATGAGCCTATTACAATTCGATTTCGATCATGAATTAAGTGATTCATGTATTAATGACATAAATAATATTTCATAGTCCTGTTTCAGATATTACATTTCATTGCATTATTAAAATAAGTTTCTTGTATAAATATTCATTAACAATATAAAATTGATTAATTTATGACGTGTAAATCTACTATTCATGACATGAAAATAAAGAAAGAAATTGTTGTTCATACATTACGATTCCAAAAGGATAAAAAACTGCTTAACAAGAAACAAATACGCACACAAAAGAATAATCAAACCAATTTCCATTCATGCTTTTATAAGAAATAATTAATTTCGATGTTAAAGCCCGTAACACGTCATACATTGAATGTATGATTTACGAAATGCGAAAAGTCAATTAATTTCAAGTAGCCAATCGACACTTGTGTCTATGCAAATGTAATTTATGGCCAATAAGAGAAACCGACAAGACTTGAGTTTTTCTTTTTTTAAGGAGAGAAATTCAAGTCCAAGCTTCTTCGCCAAAATCCGATTTATGGTAGTCTTTTCTCTTTTGTGATTTTATGCTCGCGAACAATGGTCGCCCACGCGTTACATTATTCGTTCTTCTCCGCGATTTATAGGTGTTTCACTATCTTTATCCTTCTTATTCCCGTGGCACCCTTTCGACTTACCACTCTTCCTCTCTCGCTGCCATTCTTCGTCGATGGTCATAAACTTTGCGCAGAGCCATTTCGACAAACCGCAGAAAACACAACTCGCGACGAGTTATGCTAATCCATCTGTGACAATCGACTCTTAAACTACTGCCAATAATGACGCCTGTTACATTAAGGCCCGCAACATTTTACACGACTTTAAATTGTATATAAGCAATGACATTTCCATTGGAAAACTTTTCACGCACGATATCCTGACAGAATTATGAGAAATCTTTTATATATTTGACCATTTTCTATTCAATTTCGTTACGGATACTGAATTTATAGAAAATCATTTTTTTTTTCTAATGAATAAAGAAACATTAATAATATTTTTATATCGAGATATATATTATACTAGCTGCATCGCCGGCTTCGTCCGGGCGAAAACCCTTAGATCCCTTTCCTATGACCGCCTGTGACTCTTATCTAAATCCCTGACTTCACCCAACGTAACTTCCCTAGTGGAAAAAGCAGGCTTGAAATAATATGAATGTAGTCTGGATACACTTTGCCAGACTATATCCAGACTAATTTTTCCACACGAGTTTATGGCCCTCCTATGAACCTCTCCCTCCTATGATCTACTCCTTATGACATTCCCCCGTAGGAACAGACACAGCTTGATTTATAGAAAAAAAAATTTTTTTTCAACATCAAATGAATACATTGCAAAAATATAAATTACACAATACAATATTTGAATTTTGTATATTAGTAAGGATTGAAATAGAATTATTTAAAGAAGTTTTACATTTTTTGTTTTACATATATGGAAAAGATGCAATTTTTTTGGGTTCGACAAGTATATCCTTAGTTTGTTAGAAAGATGATAATTTTTATATTATTTTTCTTAGTTTATAGTTGATGATATATGACTTAAACATTAAAAATAAAGAAAGTGTTAATATGTTAACTAACATACATAAAAATTGCCTGTTTCTAATGGAACATTTTCGTAATAATAATTTGAGATCATTGAATTCGTGAGTATAGTGGGTGGTTACTGTGGCGCACATATAAGAGCACACCTACGTCAAACCGAAAATATCATATTTATTCATACTAGCAGGCGTATTGTATTCTGTCTTAGTTCAAGCTACACACAATGCAACGAAGGCGTTTCCATCATTCTTTCACTGATCATGCGTGACATTCGTATGTGCGTACACTATTTCGATAAGAAAAGGAAAAAAAGTACGGTAAAATGAATAAACTTTCAAAATAATACTACTGTGCATAATTTGACTGTGCAATTTTATAATTCACATGTCAATTATAATTTAATAATCTATGAATACGATAATTTCAAGGATTACTTTATCATTTCATTTCAATATATGAATGCATTAATCGAATTAAACATTTGTAAACTTATGAAAATGTAATATTTACAAAAGTAATTAACACTAGAACTACCGATACTTCAATTTGACGTCTTTGTACACTTTCAAAATAATTTATATAACTATTTTATCAAAAAAATTATAAATTATACGGTTTGGTAATGAAAGTTTAGTAATGAAATATTAATGCTTTTATATTTTGGAACCTTAATTTTTATTTGTTAAAAGAAAATATCAACGAATAAAATGATATTGATTTTAGGCCGGTAGTTCTAGTGTTAATGGAATTGTGTATAATTGAAAAGAGAAAAAAAAAGATATAATATTGATACGTTTCGTAAACTCGTTAAATTAAAGTGTCGAAAAAGACAGTGTGAAGTAAAAAGTGAAATAATATTTCTTCGTCTAATTTAATTATGCCTTTCGTGATGTCGACAAATCATGTTTCTTTGAGCGCATAAGAAGCATTATGCAGGATACGTCGCAGAACGTTTAATCGATTGACTGGACATTCAGTTATTGACAAAAAAGCCGTTAGAATCGAGCACATAACGCGAAATTCTCAGATCGTTTCGTTCTTGGTGCGGAGGCTGTAGTGATCGATGTTTTATTGATTGGCAAGTGCAGCGTTTCCTTTTAGGATAGATCAAGCATGTAAGACGTTCTCGATACCACATCTCTCGAAACCAGCGTATCAGCATTCCCGAGCAAACGCGATCTTCAATAACTGCTCTTAATAAGAAAAATAATAATGTAAGACCAATTCGTAAACTAACTACCATAAAATACTCCTAATTAAGGACTAAAGTGTTTTTCCCCGTTATTAATACAAACATTAAAATAATTAGTGATACAATATAACATTAAAAGCACCACAAATAATTATCATTTTTTAATATAATTCATTTATACATTGTATTATAATAATTCAAATATATGTAAGAATAAAAATGTAAAAAACGTGTTTTGCTGCAAAAAGTGTACTTTACTTTAACTACAACTTTCTAACAAATTAATTTAAAAGAATACAAATTTCTATTTAAACAAAAAGTGAATGAATAGTATAGGTGCAAAATTTATTTATGTTTAAAGGCAAGTGTTTTGCTTTCAACAAGTATCCTAAATCGAAATTACTGGTTTTTATTTTTAGTGCTTCGCTATTGCCAAATAAGAAAACTTGTCGTAGGTGGTGAATAGAAAAGAGAGATTCTATGGGCACTTAAAGTTACTTGAGTTAATGTTTAAAGTTTATATTAAGCGGTTGTCATTTTTTATTTGCAATTGATTATAGTTTAATCTAAGATCTTACATTACAAAAACTAAATAACTGTTTAACTAAGACGTATATAGTTAACTATACTTCGATAAGTATTCGTAATTATATATTATAAATAGAATTAAGTTTATAAATATAAAATTGTTTTGTTTTACATAAATAATGCAGCTTTTTGTATTTATAAAATTTGAGTCATTGTCTTGCAGATAAATAATGTATATTTAAGAGTAAAATTGCGATTCCCTTAAATACATTAGCGTGTTACCTTTACCCCAGCATTGATTACAAGGTGTCATAATGAATGATTGCAAAACTGTCAGCTGGTTAGAATAGCTCTGTGGTAGTAAAAATAAAGAACTATAAATAGTTGAAACACTGCTTGGTCGAGTGCTCGTGGACACGCTGCAGTGAATTTATCGATTTTAAACTTGTCTGAGCATCAACACAGGGAAAACAAAAGTTAAAAACAATTCAAAATGAATAACTAGAATTTCACGATGATTCTAAATTCAATTTTGAAGAACGATAAAATATGTAATTATGATGTTATATTATTTATTCAAATTTTATAATATGATTTGACATAATTTTTATCTTTCTTAACATTTTTTTTAAGTTTTCTATTTCTTTGTTTTTAAACACAATATTATATTTATTGCAAATTGAATTGTTGAATAATTTTACACATTTAATTGGTTAATTCAATAAATTGAATAATCATAATAATAATTTCAATTTAATTAAACGTGAATAGTTATCATTGTAGAATGATAATATTAATTGGCATTATTAATATTATTATCATTATCAAACCATTCATATTCGTCAAAAATATACATGTACGTTAACGGTGATGAAATTATTAAGTCAAATCATTTCAATTCAAATTATTATTAATATGGATTATTTCGAGTGTTTATTTTTTAAGAAAAAATGATACTGACAGAGCAGATCAATGAAATGAAAAGAATTTTTCTTTCTGTAAAATAATAAAAAATATTATCTCTCACAAAGAATGTAAATTAGTAATTTCTTCAATTAAGGAACATTGTTCGTGAGAATGAATTCCTGGAAATGTTTTTTGAGCAAACGAGTCTTTGAGTTTTTATGCAACTCTTAGAACATATTACGGTAAAAGGTCTATTTAGATTGGGAACTTTACAGACGAGTGTAGGTGGAGCTCCACTTGTTCCACTTCCATAGCTTGCCTCAGGGGAAAAGTTGCATAAGCATCTAGCCTAAAGAAATAAAGAATTCTGTCCATCGTAGTGTAGCTACTTGGAGGCAAGAAAACAAAATTATTCATTACATATTATATAATCGTATCAGATTCTTTCAGATCATTAATTTCTGTCATAATTTCTCGTTTCTTTTTTCTGAACGATGTATATTTATTTTATTGAATATTTGTAACAACTTACCGTAAGGGAAATAAAATTATTTGCATTCTACACTTTTATAAAATATGATATATAAATTACGTATTTTCAATGTAATTTTACAGTTCTATTTCAATCAAATGCAATTTCAATCAGCATATAAAATTTATAGTTGGATTGAAAAAATCTAATAAGCGAAGGAGGAAAAATGAACAATTGTTTAATGTTTTAATTACCTAACCTTGATTTTAATGACTCGAATAAGACCCCAATACCGGTTAAAAACTCGAGCGAAACAATTTCAACATGCTTTTTGTAACAGTGATTTCAATATAAATAATTTATAAATACTGCATTTTATAGCAACTATACAGATCATTTGTTTTTATCAGTGCCTTTTTTTTTTTTTTTTGAAAAAAATGCCTGGCACGAATGGCAATGCCGCACATCGGCACCGCGGTGATTTTATAATTTCTAATGGAGCGTACATGGGTTTTTTGCTGCATCTTGCGTACAGCGCAGCAATAATTTATCAGCATGTACGTATGCCAGTGCGTCGGCGTTTCGCATCGACGGGATTGCGATCACCAATAAAAAGGTCGACGATCGTGAAAAGTCAAGTATATATAAATCGGTGTTTGGTGTGAAAGCGTCAAACTCATATTTTTTTCAAATTCAAATACCAATGTCGACGACTCAACAACATAAACCTTTTTTTTTTCTTTCTTTGTATTATAAATTATGTCTTTACGAAACTCATCAATTACAAATATATGTACAAAAATAACATATGAATAATTAAAAAGAAATTTGTTATAGTGTCAGATTAAACTTGTTAAATTTAAATATATTCACAGTAAGGTTTATTCGAAGTAGCAATTAACACTGGTGTCTTTAAAAATGAAAAGAATCTCGCTTTTATTTTCACGTTTTAGCCGCCCATCAACGTTTATATTATGATACCTAATTTACCGCAGCTGTTCATTAAGAATAGCTGTAGTTCGTTAGGTGTAATCGACACACGTCTACCGTGAGGAGACAAAAAGTTTCTTGAATAAAAAGATATTCGATTTGCTCGCTTGCTGATTTTCTTAAACTCATCGTCCAGTCTTCTAATGCATCATGCGACGTAGTTATATCTATGATTCATCTTGACGAGAAGAGTAGGATATTCTTTATTGCTTGTAACATTAGAAAATAATCGTTTGTTGATCAAGTTGCATATGGAGATTAAATTTTCAATGGAGTTTGTTAATGCAGTGATAAATTAGTATATTGTATTTATGATTAATGTTTTACTGTGAAAACTCATATAGTTTTACTATAATAATAAGTATATATACTTGTATAGTAATTATAATAATTAATATTTCAAAATAAAGAATTCGTTTTGCCTTTATGAGTATTTCAGAAAAAAAACTCGGATATATTTTGGAATTAACTCTACAAACTATAAAATGATGCAATCACTAGTAAAATGTAAAGAATTCTGTCGGTGCTATAATGCAATTATATATTTTTATTTAAAAAATAAAACTGTCTATAATTTAAAGAATAAATACTTACTGGAAATTAATAATCCCAAGTGTAAATAAATACCTTTATTTTTATTCATATTATACACAAGTGTAACATTTTTATGAAAAAATATTATAGCTGAAAATGCTTGTGAATAATTTACCCTGTTTTTCGTATATAAACACAATCATATATTGAATTATAACAAGTATCTTATATATACAAATAATCTTTGGTATACTTATTTTAGAATATATTCGAATGAAATAAACATAAACTTATTGACAAAGAGGGATTATAACACTCTTATACCATAACAAGATTAAATTTGTAGATAATTTGATTTTAAAAAACGTTATTCTTAAAATTTTGATTAATCTAAGAAAATTGCTTTAGAAATATTAAGTTTCAGATATTTATATTAATTATTATAAATATAGATTTATTTGCAAGGAAATATAGATATCGATATAAACGCAAACCTATGCATAAGGAAGCGGAACATATGAAACGAAAAAATTACGTCAATAAAAATATGACATTTCCTTTCCACTTTTCCTTAACTCTTTTTTAGATTGATATGTCTGCAATGTCGGCACGCAAAAATTTCTACCGTTTTTTTATTATCCCAGAGCATTTGGAACTCACAATGCTTCAAGGCACGAATTACTTTCACAACATAAATATATTTTTTATCTTAATTCTGAAGAAACTAAAGAAAATCAAATAACGAAAAAAAATAAATGTTACACCCTCAAGATAAGGAGAATTATTAATATAAAATTAAAACACAAAAGAAAGCTTTCGTTCAAAAAATTATATTTTTCTTTCATTCTGGCACGATTCGTAAACACAACATAAATTATAAATTAACATACACAATCATCGCCAATAATAATATAATTTACACAGGATCACCGGAGGCAAAAATACGCTTTCTGCATCGTCGTCTCATTTGAAAAACGTCGCTCTACAAAAATCAACAGACTTCAAATTTCTATAGAAAGAGAAGAAAAAACGAAAAATATATTTATATTTAAATGGCTATTATTTTTCATAAAAAATATACTTCGAACCTTCGTACGTATAAAATAACTTAGTCCGAAAAAAATTCGCAGAAATAAAAAAAATCATTAAAAAAGAAAAACAAAAATGATAATTATTGTGAGCTTCGACGGAAACTGGTGGGCTATATTATGAGAAAAGGATAACAAAATAAATAATAGAAGCGTTAAACATGATTAATCACTTAACAACATAACTAGCCAAATAATAATTATAATGTGAATAATAGAATAATAATATTAATGATATAATAATATAATAATAATATATCAATAATATAATAATAATTATAATAATAACTAATAGTTAATAATTAAGGTGTCGACAATAATGTAATCGAAAATGTAATGCTAAAGAATAGAATAATTACAAAATTCTTATAGCACGAAATGGCGTGCTATTCTGTGCAAATTTGTTTAACAAAAATGTGATTTCAGCCTAAAAGTTACATATGTATTTCTTTTTTTGTTTCATACAAAATTAGATTTTATTATTTTAACAATAAGATATAAGATTTCTTTTTACTTTTTTTTTCTTAAAATAAAATATATAGTTTTTAACCAACGCAAAAAATAGCACAATACACAAATGATAACGCGCATTTGAAATCCAGGCATTAATTTTCTTGAAATCTCTCACTTGGTGTCTCGATGCTTCATTTTTACACCACAAATGCAAATAAGGTCTCGAAACCCTAATGTACAAAAATATACAGGTCGCAATGACAAAAACCGTCACAGATTAACTAACAAATCTTACATTAATCAATGTATAATAATATATTATATATAATTTCTTTCATTTATCACGTATAATCGCTTATTAGTCTAGCCAACATGGCCGCTATTTTTCTTTATAGAGTATATTCTATCGTAAACAATGGCAAGGTATAGACATTTTTTAATCCGTTTATTTTTTCTAATTTTGACTAATAGCTTGTTTGAAGTATTTTTATATTTAATTCATAATACAATCATTTGTAACTCATTAAATGTATTTGAACATAATTTATTAGAAATAGCGGAGATAAATTATCTGGCAAGATGTGTACAAGAAAATATCGTGTATTTGAGTGGAGCCGAAAATCTGACTTAGATTTTCACGTTTTCGTTAACTCAATTAAGTCGTAGTTTGCCTTGAAAAATTTAAGTTCTGTCATCATCATGCCCTGCATGATTAAAGCTTATTCTTTCAGTCACTTCTCTTATTAAAAGAAAATTAAGAAATAATACTAAGATTTTAAGTAGACACTACTCCTAGTAATATCAATATGATTAAACTTTTTTACTATGCAGGTACTTTATACACTTAAACTCAAAGTCTGAGACAAAAACTTAACAACATATTTAACAAATAGTCCCAGATCTAAAAGTACGAAAGTTTGCAAATAACTGACTACAGATTAAAATTTGCATAAACACAATAATTTTGCAACGTATTTTTAGCCAATATAAAACGTACAAAAGTTCAGCACACGTCAGATGTTTATTATATTATATATCAATAAGTATAACTTATTTAGATCGTTTTTAAATGGTTGTTCTTTTGTTACAACAACAAAGATTGTTTTATCACGGAAAATTGTGAAAATCAGCGTCAATTCCGGTCTCTATTACGATTTCTAGAAATAAAGAAAAATTAGATATCGTTTAAAAACTTGAGCTTTTTAAGAATGGCGCTATCAAATCGAGGATCATATAACCAATAAAGTTTTCGATTCTATAATAGAGAATTCGAAATTCAGGAACAACTTTAATATCATTTTTTTTCACAAATGTTTATCGTTAAAAAATTGAGCTCAAGGTTTTGTCCTCGATTTAATTAAGCAGCCGTTGGCGTTCACATGAAAAAAGGAAAAAAACGAAGAGTTTCTGCCGCTTTGCGCTGTTCTGAGTATGTACATCGTTGAATACAAAGTATCTTAGGAGAAAAGTTACAGATTAGTTGGCTGGGACTGACCGTAGAAACTTGGCACATGGTAGACATACATTTACGTGATTGGCGCATAGTGAATTGAGAAACACGAGGCACGATGAAGGTTAACAAAACCGTTGAAAAGTAATAATAATCAATTTTTTCCATTTTGAAAAATAAGCGTACATAATAAATGTAGATTTAATTTGTTCTAATTACAAAAAGAATGCCTCGCATAATTTAACAGACAAAATTCGCAAACGCAGAGTCCTAAAATGAATTTTCCGCATAAGAAATCTATTTTTGAATGATTTAACTGAATTTTAATTCAGTCGAAAAATAATGTTGAAATTATAATTGACTAATGAAATTATTTTGCGGAAAGCCAATTTTTCACTTAAGTACATTTTCGCTGTAAAAGTCAAGACGACGAAATGACTTTGAACATAGATGTTTAAATGATATGGCAGATTTAAGATGTAAAGACAAGATAAGAGACAAAAAAGGAGTAGTGATATATAAAAAATTAGAGTATGAAATACATGAGTCGTAATAATACTGTTCGACGGTGCCTTCGTATGACGAATGCGACAAGTCGATTATAAACAAACACAAACAAGTCATAAAACAGTCTTCGGGATGCGGAATGAGAGTACTCGCTCGATTTTTAATTAACTTTACACGTCGTAGAGTAACACAAAATTTAATTCGTACAACGAAATACAGTCTCATGAGTAATTTTGTACTGACCTGGAAGTTTTTTTTTTTTTTATTAACATTAAATTGAAAAATATTGACTAAAATATGCCTTTTGCATATATAAACTACAAATCGGATTTATCAGCAATGAAAACTCATTAAATACGAGTGAAATTCTCACACCCCTTTATTAGTTTAACCTATAATACAAAAGAGAAACGAAATTTACCAAAATGACACCCAGTAAAAATGGTACTTAGTTCCGTTTGAAACAGAACTCATCCTCGTTTACAAATATATATAAATTCCGTTAAATATAATTGTACATATAAGCTGATAGGCACTTGTCTGTGTCATTTTAGTAAACTGACATTTTCTCTTTGTTTATTTTCGAAGTCTGGAAAAATGCATCATTTTTGCATTATCTGCAAAAACAACATCTAATAATAATAATTATTATTATTTCTTATAAATACATATATTTACAAGAAAAATAATTTATCAATGATTTAACACGAATCATCCACTCAAAATAACAAAGTCAATGTCATTTTTCCAGACCCAAGAAAGTCGTAACCTTTCTTTATATTATTTGTTTCTTTTCTTTCAATTCATATTTTAATATGAATAACAGACTTAAGGTATGAATGATAATTACTCCATTTTAACAACAGTAGGCGAAGATCTGACCTGCGATGAAAAAGATGTTGGACTATCTGGAGCTGGTTGTGGTTCTGTTTTTGGAGTTTGTACGTCAAGATACCTAGCGTGTGTTCTCATGTGCCTAGTAATCATATCCCGACGACAAGCAGCGTAAATACACTGTGGACATTTGTATGGCTTTTCTCCGGTGTGAGTCCTTTGGTGAGTACTCAAATGGTCCGATCTGCTAAACACTTGACCGCACACTCGACAAGTATAAGGTTTGACACCTGTGTGCAGTCTCATGTGCCTAGTGAGCATATCCGATCTGGCGAAACTACGTTTGCACACATCGCATAGGTAAGCTTTCGCAGATGAGTCTTGAGAGCCTTGTCTACGATGTCTTGATGCCATATGTTTTGCTAATCTATCGTGCAGACTAAACATTTGTCCACAAACTGGACAAACGTAGGCAACATCCGCTCCTGGAGGCATCTCTTCGACAACGGGTGATACCTCTAAATTGTATCTAACGGCAACACTTTCCTTGGTCGTTGGAGATGCTACATCTCCTCTCACTACTGGTACACTAACTGAACCTCTGGTAACAATTCCAGGAGGCAATATTTGAAGTGCCCCTAAGGGTCTTCCGGTGCTGAGATTCTTCATAGACAAATCCAAGGGCGAGTCCTGGGGACTCGTTGAATCTTCCAGGAAGTTGTTCCAGCTGGTTTGCGTGCCCACATACATGGCTGAAACTGCGGATGGTGGTCGTTCCCAACCAGGAACATCAGAATCCGAATGGCTCCTCTTGCGAGTGATGTCTGGCAGGTACTTGGTGTGAAGATAGTGCTCGAAACTGCAGGAAGAAGGGGACACTGGTGTCAAGGGAGTTAAGCTTAAGGGTGTAAGAGGGGTGAGAGGTGTCAGTGGTGTCAAAGGTGATGCTGGAGAAGGAGGTATCATCATCGGAGAGTTGGAACAATGGATGCAACTGCATCCGGTGTACGTGGGAGTTGGTCTGTGATTGTTGTTTCGGTGGTTTTGATGATGTTGGACGTTGTTGTTCAGTGCAATTCCATTCTGTACACTGTTGTTTCTAACGTGATTGTTATTGTGCTGATGGGGAAGACGTTCTTCATCAATGGGCGACGATCTTGCTTCATCCTCTTCTTTTGTTTGCAATGAATTGAAGCCAACGTCCGTTGCAGTTGTTGAGGTAGATTTCGGCGAACCAAACACGTCCTCTTCTTCTTCGGATGGCACTGATGATGATCCATCATAACGAGTTGCAAATTTTGAATTTGAAGGCGAACTTCGATGGGCTTGCAGTATGTCAACAACTTGCGATAAACGTTTTCGTTTACGTGAGTTACGATGATTTCGATTGGCCGTTGCTGCAAGAGTATTGTTGTTGGTACAAGATAATAGTGGCGGTTTAGCTGGACCCGGTGGCGCGACGGCGGCGTCCTCTACTGCGCTCTCGGCCATCGTCATCGAGGATGCGCGGCACCCACCGCCTGGGCCCCGTCTACCGCCTACAATTCCGTCTGCTACCACCGCGACACCTCCCTCTCCTTTCTGCAACATAAATAAACAAAAATATATTCATCAATATTTTATTTATTATGATTAAATTCTTACAGTCTAAATTTATCAAATATTAAATAAGTTATACAAACAATAATAATTATATTTGCTTATAAATATGAATTACTGTATAAAAATCATCCCAACCTTTATATATTCCTTTATAATAATCATTTTGTTTTTCTTTCTTCATATGACAAATTTGTATAGTTTATTTATTTTTTTAAAATAATAATAGACAAAATGTCTTTATTTTGACGTACTAATACAGTAAACTATAGTCATTATATATAATGACGCTATTAACCTTATAAGCACAACAAATGACAATCAATATTTCACAGTTAAAGAAATTCCAATTAACCCTCTTTTACATCACCAAATACAAAAGTTAAATTGAAACAACATTTAATGGAACAAATTTCAAAATCCGAAAACGTAATTCAACTTGATTTGAAATTGAAGTTACGTTAAATTATTTCCTAATTATTCTGATTTAATTGTAATTATGAAGCATAATTAGTACTGCATGTTTTAATTAATTCAATAACTGGTATAATTAACAATGATTCTTCTACAACGTTCATTTTTTATTTGATTCACCTTTGTTAATTTGCAATCTAAATTTTATGTTTTATCTAACAGAAAATGAATGATTTGTATTCAACATGATATATAAGCTGTACAATATTTTGTTTATGTAACGAAAATTACATACAAATTTGTTCGTATCTTATTGCGTATTATACAAATATTTTTTCTAAATGCTTCATTAGCAATAACTATAATTAAAAATATGATTCCAGCACGAATTCTTCGAATGATGATAATAATAAATAACTTATCAATGACTTAGAAGTAACACCTGAAATATATCATTATTATAATTAGAAAATCTCGCGCTCGTTATATAAGAAAAATAATTATTGTGCATTATTTCCTCCATATTTCTTCGCTTATCAATATTTTCTATTATATCTCTGCACAGTTCATTTCACGTCAATTTATGACAGTTCATCGATTTCCGCCACTTGCTCGGATCATTAACTGCTCCAATGATCCCGTAACATGACTACTGTATACGTGCAACTGTCCCGCCCGTTCTATTGCGCCCGTTTTCGCCAAGTGTGTGCGGAAATTGCTGCCGCTACACGGTATAACTATCCGCTTACACCACGTGCCTCCTACGATTTGCTTGAGTGCCCGTCCGGCCGCGACTTTTTTTCAACGCACACTTGACTTTTCTTTCCCCCCATTTCCTCGCACAACTTTATGACGTTTCATTAAAATAACGACGTGATTTATCTTACAATAATTTTGTTTTTACATTTTCTACTACATTCCTCAAAAAAATTCGCCTCATAATATCGTTAGATCACAAAAAACTTCTCTTTGGATTTCCATTTTTATAACTTAAATGTTCCAACAAAATTATACTCCCATACTAAAAAGTATCTGTTTTTCTTAAATTTTAAATACTGTTGACTTACTTAATAAAAAACAGGAATCCTTTTTCCTCTATCAAAAAACAAGTTAGTTTAAGTTAAATTGATTTAACAATAAAAAAATATACCATAAATTTACAATTTGTAATTCACAAAAAAAACAAAAACAAGTAACAAAGTTGAGATTTTAATGAATCGCTAAAATTAGCTTTAAAAGGCAACGGGACAAAAAATCGTCAAGCATCATTGTTCCAAGTTCTTTGTGCTTGACGGGCATTCATCTGTCCTTTTTTGAATTTAATGTAATGCGAGAAATAATTTGTCTCGGTTGTTTTTGCAATGAAAAATGAGGAAAAGTCACGACTAACGATCGCTTATCTGAATAATTCGCGTATCGCAAAACCACCACACGCAGTGATCCACGTCGCTCCATTTACCAATTACGTACACTATGTCGATTGCCTTTCTTAGCATTGATCCTATCCTTGCGGATCCTTAATGATTCGATCGTGAATCGCGAATTCATGTGAGATCTTTTTTCTTCTTACTTTTTTTTAACTCTTTCTCTCTCTACCTCCCTCCCCTCGGTTTATTACAGTGTACACTTATATTCGCAGAGTGCATTAAATTGTCTCGATTTCTCGCGCGGCTCGAGTTAATTTGGATTTTTAATCAGCACCACTTATCAGTTTCATAATATCTCTTGCAAGCTGACAAATTGTGTCTTTTTGCCCGGTCACTTTATCCATTTTTAGCATCAGAATTCACAATCAATTATGTCGATCGTTTGACGTCTTTTTTAACGACACTTGCAAAATTTTCAGTCGGTTGCTTCCCCGCTGTCTTCGTATAATTTTGTCATGCAATGAAGAAGAGAAAGCGTCGTTGATTACAAACGTAAAATTTAGAAAGGGAGCTTGTAAAACGGAATACATTCTGCGAGCAAAACAGGTCCTCCAGCCGTGCGCGCGTGGGCGTATATGGACTAAAGGTGCGTGCATATTGGTCCAAGGTTTTCTCTCCCCTGCAGAAGTTTTATCTCGATTTATCTCATAGCACGATGATAGCTTGATTATTTTTTTTTTCATCGCCGCTTATTTATTCGCGATCGTTATTAATAATCCGCAGATTGTAATTACGCGATAAGCAACAGTAATGTATGGTAATAACCGTTTCTAATTGCAACTCTTATCTTGTTAATAAACGCGGAATTGTTTGGTACTGCAAGCGAGACCCATCGTTCGTCAAAATACGCGCACATTCTTTCTTGTTGAAAACCATTAAAAGCATTAGTCCAAAGGTAACAAAATTTACAATCCTGCCACTTATATCAACTACTTAATACATTTCAATGTGTTATCTTAAAAGGACATTTTTCAACATCATTGCGTCTCTTTCAAATCGAACACCCGGTACAACTTATCATCACACGGGTAATATTATTGACATCATTAACAAAGGCCTTTTCATTTTGGATAGTCTCAGAAATTACACGTATGAATTGAGGTAATTTCAGGCTTTACGGTAAATGTGATCTTGTATGTAACCCTTTTTCTTGATTATAGAAATATATAATCTTTAGGCAGACCCCCGGCAAAGAATTCAGTGTCCGCGAAGAGAAGAAAGGAGAAGGCTAAGCGAGGAATGCCTCCGGGAGGCACCTGTAACCGGTGCTCGACGAGAGGAGCAGAACAGGTTAAAATGCGGCGGGCGTGGGTGGGGCGGTTGATCTTTTCCCGCATGTTCGTATATGTGTACATACGCACACGTACACGCGAGTTGATGTATGTATGAATATATACAAGTGGCCCCACGTGTGTTGGTAAAGGTTCACAGGATATACAAACATGTTGTAGACTGACTCCTGAGATATCAAGCCCTGTCTTTAGTGAAAGATATAAACTTTCTTCAAACGCCAACTGGAATACCGCCGCGCGTTAAGCCGCACACGTAATTTAACTTGTTCACTCTTTATAATTTACCAATGTCATTGTCGTTCGATATTGTTCAACTTATACAAATAATTTTAACCTTATTGGAATTGTCATAATGATTTAAAAATAAATAATTAAACAAAAAGTAACAAAAATTATATTCAATGTGACTGAATATAATTTTTATTGTTTTATAATAATATTGTATTTACGTTGATTAATTTAACACCTATTGAATCAACACAAAATGTTCTGTACTTTCATGTACGACGAAACAAAAAGTGCATGTAGTTGTGAAGTATGATAAAAAGCGTGTATGCATTTGCATATTTTGTATACGTTCGTTTACATGTGTTGGTTTGGTACAGCGTACATTGTCGTTCGCATAAGGAGAATCGCCGGAGGCGGAGAATCGTAACAACGCACTGCTACCAAAAAACCAGCAGGGCTACTGAAGAACCGGGATAGATGAAGAAGCACTTGCTTCAGGTAACAGTCGACAGGAAGACAACTACTGTCTACCATTATTTTATGAGAACGATATAAAGAAAAAAAACTCAAAATAACAGTTGGCTACCATATTTCGACTTTATATCTCTTTTATATGACGTGTTATTCTTTATCTAAATCATACGTGTAACCTATTATTTGTACTTAAAAATTAATTTCACGATATTAAATGAATAAAAATGCTTCATTAAATGTAGTTGAATATATTTGTTTATAAGAACAACAGAAACAGATAAAAATTGATATTTATCAGTTGAAATTGTGACGAAGAATTTGTTAGCGTTGTTGAAAAAAAATTTTTGTATTATATAAACACAAAAAGTGGCAATTCTAAGCGACATGGTAACATGTGATGATGCGTTTTTCACAGTTGATGCACGTTAACAAAAAGAGGAAGTGGTCTGTACAAAACGAGAGTTGGATTCGCAGAAAGATACAGTGGAGGAGGAATAACTGAGGATTCTTGGGCACTTGTAAGTCCATAGGGCGAAATCGCTTCTATAGAAGACAAATGAGAGACGCGCGCTCTTTAAATCAACCGTACTGAGTACCATCAAATCTGGCGCTGGCGACGCACAAATTACCTTAATATCGTTTAATTAGCAACTGATACTTTAATGATGATCTTCAGTTCCATTAATATTATCATCGTGCGAATAAAAATTAAACAAGTTTGACAAAGATTTGCCCAAGTATTTTACTCAAATACTTTCAAAATTATGTTTCAATTCAGATACAAATTTACTAGAAATTTTACTAGAACAAATTGTTAAAAACATTTCATTAAAACTCTTTTCACTTAAAAAGAGTTTTAATGTAAAAGTAAATCATGTATATTGCAGCGAGAAAGACACAATTTTGGTTAGCGCCACAGTTGAGTGCTTATAGTTGTACAGCAGGATGTAATTTTATTTCTGTAAGAAGGAAAAGTTCATTTTGAGATTTATCCCGTAAAAATTAATTTCAGACAATTAATGCATGGCATGCATCCAAAGCTCAGCAACTTGGCAACAAGCTTTAATGGTTCCTTACGTCGCCATAAATTTCATTGTACTTAGCCATGCGCCGTGTCGCACTTGATCACCAGTACGAGTTTTAATTATAATTTTCCGGTCCCAAAAAATCGTTATCTCTACACTCCGGCAAGATTCGCTCGAAACGGAATCGCCCGTATAACCGTGCGCGCCTGTACAAATATAAACTCAGGCGAATTGGAACGCGCTCTAGGCGCGTACGTTCCCGGGCGTTTATCGCGGGGTTGAATATATAAAAATGTTGCCCGCCGCTAATCGTAAATCCAACGTACACATTTTGTCACGTTGGCGGATGCGTTTATATTTCATGTAGAAATACGACGTAGAAATACATAATCATGAGAAGCAAAGTGCATTTTTTAACAGAAGAAAATGTACGGAATTTGATACGACAAGTTCTACGAAAATTTGTTGGTAGTAAAAAGATGACGTGCTTCTGCTGAAATAGAAGTCACATATAAATGTGTCTAAGTATATAAATCTTGGAATGGAAATCTGATAATTGGATGGCTAAGTTTAGGCGCGTCGGCGCTAAAATTATCAGTTATCGTTCGGTCGGAAAAAGCCGATGGTTATCACACGAAGAATTTCGCCCGAACAATGTCGGGAGAGCGTGGAAGAAGTAGCCGCTCGGTAGCGAGCCGAACAGACGTTATCGCGTAATTGCGGGTTAATTCGAGGCAGGCAGGCGACAGCGAGAGAATCACAGTGTAGGCGACTTCTTAAGCTTGTCTCGTCTCGTTTCTCGACACGCAAGCCTCCACCTCGGCGTTGTCGGAGCGCGTTCGAATTGTATCTCCGACGCGTGACTGTCAGACTGTCAAAATTCAATTCTATTTTCAATTGCTGCTGGCATTGAATTCTTATCTTGTAACGTCGTTTCAAATCGTTACGTTTCAGGAGTCATTCTTCTTATTATATACATACTAATATAAATATAATTTATCAATTAATCTCTCGACATTAATTGACAGATTCTATACGATTCTTATTTTTAGCAGAAAATTTATTTTCTTTATAAAGTCTTTTTCCAGGATTATATAAACAAATCATCGAGTTGTTTTATTTCTTATAGTAAAAATACTAAAGCAAAATTCAAAACTCTGTTTCGGGAAAAAGTTACAACTTTTCTCTTTCAGAAATAAATCCAAAAGTATTTCAATTTTAAGATTAATTAATTGTATTATATACCGTAAATTAGTTAAAGATTAAAGAAAAAACAGTGGATATTACATCTGACAGAGAAACGCCGACATTGAGATAACAATGCGGAAGAAAGTTGTAGTTTCTTATAGCGAGTAAAGTCGGCAAAATGGGCAGATAACTACAAAAGGACGTCATGTGTGCGAAATGTGGCGAAAATAATGGCTCGTACCGCGAGGATGCTGGCCACGTTATGCGCTTAATGATATTATACACAATGCTATCCTTCATCTCGATTGTATAGCATTATATATATCTGCGCGATGAGGTGCGCTTAGAAAAGCGGCACGTCGCCCGCGGGATCGCGGCTTGCCAAGGCCGGTCAAACGCGCGCGACGACTACGAGAAGCGCCTTCGGACACCCGTGCGCGCACTTTTGATTGCGATTACTACACTACTCTCACGTAACTAATGTAGCACTATCATTAGGCGCTATTTTTCGTCACTCGTTACTCCCGCCTTGTCGTTTAGATTCGCTACCAGTTTGCCCTCGGGCACACTTGCTCGCATTTATTAACATTGTCAATGGGATTACATAGAGAAAATTTATGAATTTTCATCACTCGTAATAATCTTAGAGAAGGCTTATTTACTTATCGTGAACTCTATCATAGGCAAGACGTTAGAGACAGTTAAAAGGTTTACGTAAACATTGCTATGCATTTCGTTGTATGTCTAAATATTGTGAAGTTGCAGATCTATCTTGAAATTGAATTTGCTGTAAAATTTATTAGAGATATAAATATTTATGAAGGCAATTACATCGCTTTAGATGTAAAATACATAAATAAATATAAATAGGATTCTGTCAGAAATCCGGTAACACAGTTATGAACGAGTATATTTATTTCATATTCTCTTTCTGAGATTGATTTTCATTTTTTTTCTTGTAATATATTGAAAACTAACATTGTATTAATCTCAATAAAACGAGAGAATATCATATTTGATCTTAAAGTTATAGCAAACTATTAATTATATAGAAGTTACTTGAATGTATTTTTTTATTTTTCTTTACAGAGTATTTTATATAAATATTATTAGAATGACTCAATTTAACTAATTAGTTAATTGACTTGTAAAATGATTATCAACGTTAAAAAATATAAGTATTTTATAATCTTTCAATTTTGTAAGAAAAAAGTTACTACAAAATGTATAAGTCGAAGCACGCAATATAAATGTGCGATATACGTATGACAGTGCGGCAGTCGCACGAAGGATTACTTAGCAATGTAATGACGATCGGTCGGCAGATGGCGGCAGCGATAACTCGGCTGCGCGCAACCGGTACTTTGCCACATAATACCTTCGCCTTCAATTGTCCCTTTATATCTTCGCTTTTTCTGCTTTCAACTTCCTTCCGCCACATAAACATAATAACTATTTTCTCCGATCAATCTAACAACTCTCTCATCGTGCTAATAATTTCTCCATCCAATATAACTTCTTATTTAACATCGCAATCGTTACTTTCTTATAAAATTCCTCACCGCACAATTATTATGAATAGACATATCCATTTAAAATCAAATTATTTATTCAATGATCATGTATTAAGGTCTTTTTTGATCTGTTATATGGGACATAGATTTGAAGAGTCCGATCGACGTTTGTCGATCTCTTATTCTGCTTAAGCATTGGTGTGTGCTGGTGTTTGTATGTCGCCGAAGAATGGGTCTCGTTTGTCTCGGTTCTTTTGTTTTTCTCATTTATACTCGACACGACTACCCTGACTCTGTCAGGTACTAAGGGCTCTCCTTCGTTGAGATCGATGCCTTCGATACCGATTTATCGGAGAATATATCACGCACTGCCAGTGTAGTACAGTGCATTCTTCAACGATGTCGACGATCCCACTATTCGTGCTACGAAATAAAGAGAAGATGCTCGAATCAATAACGCTTTGCAAAAGAACGGCGATTTTTCCCGCCAAGCTTATCTGCACGAAATTATTCTACCGTGGAAAGTTTGTTGTGATGCTTCGACGCAGTTGAAGCCAATAAACGATTGATTGTAAAAGAGGTGCATTTTTTACTTTTGGTAAAACAACAAAAAAGATTATACAAAGATAAAAAATAATGCCTCTTTTTATAGACAGATGATTGATGCTTGAAATACACGTTTAGCAACATCCAATTCTACACAATTTTTTATACTTCAAAATTGTCAAATGATTTTTCTACAGTAATGCACTTTCACTTGTAGAAAAGTGGTGAATATTTTATATGAAAATTCTATTTTTATTCCTTCTTTAAAACTTATTATGTATTATTGCAGGATAAATATTAAGACACTGATGTTACATTAAAGTGAATTTAATATTATCATTATAATGTTTATCATCATTACGTATGATGATTTAATTATTTCTACATTCATCTTGCGATTTAATTTTCGATCGTAAAATGTCGTAAAACCTAATATAACTTTTATTCCACTACTAAATTAATAAACATAATGGCTCTATTTTAATTTGTTGTGTGTGCAATTATTATGAACGTTTAAGTTATCGACATTTACATGATTCTTATCTTACATTTTAATTTCTTCATTAACAATTCAATCAACATGATTTATCAATCAAATATCATACAACAATATTTTATATAAATCGCACATGAAAAGTCAAATATTAGTACAAAAGTAGTTACAAATACTGCACTGATTTCGACAATTGATAAAGCTGAAAAATCTTTAACAATTACTAATTAACGTTAGCCTTAATAATGAATAATTGAATATTTTTCTTTTGCACTTGTTCTAAAAGTTGTATTATATATATATTGTGTAGATTGGCGATATTTTCGGTTTCAAATGATTACAACATTTTCCGTGTGTACAAAGGGCATACATTGAACAAGTGGTGGCGCACAGGGGGCGGCCTCCATAAGCCGCCTAATGGGGTCTCGAAGACCTGGTCGTCTTTCACCGGCTGTTTTGCGCGATAATTGTCGTATAAAGTCGGCACATTATTGCGTTATGGGTCTTCACGGCGAGGTTTGCGCTGACGTTATAATGACGACCCCACGCGACGAAGTGAATTCTTATTCCGACAAAAAAGCCCCAGCGAAGTAGTCTCTTGCGCATCCCAGCAAAACAACATTCACGTTTTCGGCCAAAGCGAAAAAATGGCTTGCAACTCGCTAATTAAATCATCACGCGAATTATAATGAACGTTAATCGGGACAAATTGACGTCATTAAAATGCGACTGCGCTCGCTTTACGGTATCGTTAATTGGCTTTTGTAAGTTTGCGAAGATGCAAAAACAACATTAATATGAAGTGAACAAGAAAAAGAAATAAAGAAGAGGGAAAAATAAAAAAAAAAGGATAGAGAAGGGGGGCGCGCAAAAGTTTTACGATTGTGCGGCCTCTGTGTGAACAAAAGACAGAAAGATCCCGACGGAGGTGACACCTCTTGAAGGTCCTTCGCCTGGCGTTCCTTTTCGGGCGGCGAAGATCACAAAGTGTCGAGAGAGCGAAGAGCTTTATCTCGGGATCGTGGTTCGCGCGTTGGCGGACACACCGAGCTTTCTAAATCACGCTACTCGCTGATGCGCCTTCTGCTTTATTGCGCTTAACTTCGGTATTTACTGCCGCGCATCAATCTTATCTGATATTATTTGTTTATTCGTGAAATTGAATTCAGATACAAGTGGCCAGATACGGGTCCTTTATACGACTCGTATGTGGGACCGCGCGTCATAAAAATTGTATGAATTATTCGCAAGATTACAACGCTGATAATTCGACGTGTAAACGCTTTATGGAACTACTCATTATCGTGAATTTTGAGTCTGAGAGATTGAAGTGTTGACGTCTTTTTTTATCTCACGCTTTTTTGTGGTTTCGAGGGAAAAAGTGAAAATATGAGAAGATAATTTCATCTGTATTCTACTTCCTTTATGCATTTTATATATTAGTACTAATTAACGGCTATTATTAATATTTTGTGAAAGTCACACAACTTAAAGACTAATTTATTATAAAGAAAAGTGTCAAATATAATTCGGAAGCTGGTATGAAAGGACGGCAAGAAGAACGCGTCGACATTGTCACTGCAAGCAAAGACTGTCTGTCGCGCTTGATTATCGAATCGGTTTATGTGCATCTGGCAGACTGTGTCAAAATAAACTATGCGTGACTGTTTGTGCAAAATCGGTGAGACATAACAAAAATCTACACTTTTCTCTTAACGTTTTAAAATTTAGATTGCATACAACAAATTGTATGAATGATATATATTAATAATTTAACAGCAACTGTTGAATAAAACAATGATTTTCATTTTGTATTTTATTTCTAAATATTTATGTTTTAAAGACGAATTTTTTATGTTGTTTCATTCACCGAAGTAAGTTTTTAAGATTACGAAAACTTATATATTTATAAATAAAGAAAAAAAAATCAAAATAACTAAAGACTTTTATTTGATTTTCCAGTTTTTAATGTAATTATTTTATAATTCGATACTAAAGTATTTTAAATAATACTTTTCTATAAAAAACGTATAAATTTATGTAATATTTATTTTACTTTTATAAATATAAAGTAATAACCATATAAAAAAGGTTAGAAATTATGATGACGAAAAATTGAAAAAATTATCTGATAGAAAATGATTTCTATTCTTCCAAAACTTCGAAGCAAAACAAAAACAATCCCTTCACCGAACATTTTCAAAATACCGAAGAAAGAACCTTGAGTGCATTTCAATCCTACAAAAAATTCCGACAATTTACTCCTTACATAAGTCGCCAGAATCTTAGAAATATTACAAAAAAAATTGTCTTCAAAATTGGTGATTCGTGTTAAACTTCAGCCCGACAATTATCCACGCAATAAAGAGAAAAGTTTTGGTATTTTTGGAGGAAAAAAAAAGGTCTCGGAACAGGTAAACGACGAGCATTATATTACGCAAGAGTCGATATAAAATGCAACAAAAACACTGTTTTCCTTTATTTGTCTCAAATCCCAGAAGTTTTTGTCACCCGTTTAGTCGCGTTAACGTGTCAATGACGTAACCGTATCTCGATCGGCAAACGAAAAGGGCAAAGTCCCTGCTGGATCACGAGTCAATGTCGACAATGACAAAAACTATGTCCACGTTTTTGGACAGCAGGAAGAAAGTATAACGAAACGAATTAAAACTATCTACTATGTGAAATAAAAATAGCCGGGTCAAATTCGAGAAAAAAGAACACACACACACAGTCTGTTAGTGGGTCACAGGTGTCCGAGTAAAATGGGATGTCCATTTAACCTCGAACTTGGACCAAAGAGTCCGAGAGAGAGACGATCGATAGCAGTCACGCGCATCTCCGATCATATACGCGTTGCCGTATAAACGCTCGGCGAATATTCTGCTTAAAGCACGATGTATTAAAGCACGATAGCATCGTCACAAGGAGAGGCATGCACCAACTTGGATACAATTTATATTTTATGCAATGTGAAATTTTCTTTTCAAACTTGCAAAACGCCAATCTTAATTTCTTCTTGAAATATTCTTCAACATGGGATTAAAAAAACTTTCTTAATTCTTCGAAATATCATGTGTTGAACTGGATAAAATAAGATAATAAGAAATTAATGACGTTAAAGGAAAAAAATTATAATGAAAGTTGTAGAAAAGAAGAGTAATTTTATAGTAACGATAGAACGTCGAAAAAATGTGTAAAGAAACAACTGTGAAGTTGAAAATAGTACGAGAAGGAATTATTGATTTCCAGTAGTGGTCCAGTGGGAGAAACATCCCCGTGTGTTTAGTGTGTTGAGGGTGCTGAGCTGATGGTCAAGGTCAATAAACAATCTTGTTGCGCTTCAGTATATCCGCCCACATTTCACGTTCCTGATATAACTCAACCAACCGACTGTGATAATTTTAATGTATACTCCGTCAATATAGATTTACGACATCATCTAAAATATTTTGCATCGTAAATTTTACAGAAAATTACTTTATTTATTCTACCAATTACTTCGCGCATAGAAAAAGAAGTGCTTTGAAAAAATGAAGTATGGTCGTTTAAAAATCAGTGCTTTTGCACTTCATGTTAAATAAATACAATAATTAAGTCCAATAATATAATAACCCTTTTAAAATACCTCTAACATTTTACTCAACATTATTTCAATCTGCCTTGAAAAATAGTCAACCCTACCGAACTAAAAGAGACCTAACTCTAATCCGACAAGATGCTATCTCAATGCTTGAATAAAATTAATCAAGCTGATTACGATATAAGGATTTTATGTGTCGGTCAAATTGAAAAGAAACGTCGTTCACATTTAAGGGTCACGGAAATTAATGTGGCAAAGAAAAATTTCATCCCGGCTTAATTATCCGCTGCTTTAATTCTTTTTTGTTTTTTTTTTGTTCGTCTACAAGGGGAAACTTCTGAAAGTTACAAAACACTAAATGACCGAAATGAAAGGGCTTTAGGACGAACCTGTTAAGCGGCCACCACCTACACGGCGGCAGTTTGTTCGAACCCATTACCAACTGTCTGAAGAATTGATTGGGTAGAAGCCATTCACACGGTAGGTTATCCGGTTTCTGATAGTCGTACGATATATACGACTCACTGTGCATACATGTTTGCGTGCGACTACCTCGAGCATACAAGGTGTTTCAAAATCAACCATCAATTTTTGTTCGGATCAATGATCCTGTCTATATTCAATGTTTAACTAAATAAACTCACTCAGTATTTTGATTTGATTAATATCAGACTGCACCAATATTCAAATTACATTTTCAATTCTCAAGAAAGTTAACTTTTTTTAATATTCAAGGACTTAACAAAACTCACTGTCATTTATTGTAAAATTATGAATCATCAAATAGGTGATTATAAATTAGTAAACTATGTTTATTTCAGATGCTATGATACGACTAGCTAAATGGTAAATGAATCTAATATCTTGTAATATTATATGTTCAATGCTGAAACTATTTTAAATGACAGATAAACTTTACAAATGCACCTTCCAAAATATTTTGAAGCAATCATTCTGACTATTTACATTACAATTCAGAGTATCAGTTTGGAAATCAAGTGAGAAATGAAACTTCGAAAAAGATAATAACAGAGAAAGACGTCGACTGGTTGTGTTTTATTTGGACACACTTTGTGTATATAAGTTATATATACATTACGTACATCCTCTCGCATGAATGCCAGCCTGAATCGGACTGTCAGTCTAAAAATGACCGGTCGAAGTAGAAGCATGACATCGAAATAGGTTCCAGGCAGTCTCTCTCTGTATAAATATTCATTAATATTACAGGTGTAATGTGCCGTAGTCGAAACGATACACGAGTGCGGCGCCTCTTTCTCACGAATCTCCTTTAGCTCGCCGCTTCGATAAGCCTTCCATTGCCATTCAAAATTCAAAACTACTAAAATGTTTTATTGAATCGATGCGCGCGCTCTTTTATACAATTCTCCCTGCTGTTTCATCTTTTTAATTTGATGATTCAAATCAAGTGGTTGGATTATTTTTCATTTCATATAAAAGTAATAATAATTACAACAACAACAAAAAAACTATTTGCAACATTTATTTCAAGTTCATATATAATTTTGAAATAATCAGTTGAAGCTGATATCCAAGAAATATGCAGAAAATGTTGATGTGTATTATAAATCAACGCATTCCTTCTGAACTACTTCAGTTTAATAGATTAAATATGAATTAGATTTTTTTGTAATATAATTATGACGATCGTGCAGGTGACAATTCCGCCAGGCGTTGTTACTCGAGAATTCACCGTAGCGTGCATCGCATTAACATAATGGCGGATCGTGCACGCGTACGCACACACATACTTGTACACATATCCACGGATACTTATACAATGATGAATCGTAATTGCGGCGACATTTGTATCGAGAAATACGTATCGTCGTCCATTGCTATTGATGTTGAATGCGGCAACTTTGCTTCGGAAATGAACTTGTGTCAAACATATTCGTGTCAAGTTTGTTCCCAGAAAAAGTTCTTATGAAAAATTACCCTTTTCTGTCTTCGAGGTTCTTCGAGTTACAAAGAAAATTAATTAATAACGATAAATATCAGTAATTACAAGAAAAATCAACAAAGATTGTTTGATGTCGATTATTTTATTATTATTCATTACTTTTTGCATTAATTGTGTAACATTTTTATGTCAATTTTTTCAAGCAGAAAATTGAAGTGGAGAAATTCCAAAACAAAATATAAATTTCAGATGAAATTTCCTTTTTCATCGATAAAATTTCTTGTTCTTATATCAAATTACATATTCTCGAATGTCAAAACAGACTGTTTAAAAATCAAATAAACAGATGACACCGTATTATAATTAGATTGTAATCGGACATTTATGGATATAAAATGACATTCGAAAATGTTTAAGACACAAAGTACGAATAACTACACTTTAATCAACCATAAAAATATCGGATAGTCAATCGGGGTATAAATCACGTATAATTTCTTGTCGACGTAACCGCATTTCGAATCGACTTTATATTGTCGTGCATGAAAATTTCATGAACTCACGTGATTTCAGTCGGGTTCACAGTTAGAAAAGGAAAATTGTGACGATCGGCTTGGCCGATTTTAAAGATAAAACTTTCAGTATATGTGTTTCCGTCGATAAATTATCAAGTTTCGGCAGCTTTGATTCGACAATGTCGTAAAATTTTGTTTCGAAATTTACGCGTTAATTCACTGTCGATGACGTATTTTTTCCCTTTTTCCTTCTTTTCTTCTTCTTCTTCCTTTTTTTTTTTTTTTTTTTTTTTTTTTTTTTTTTT
>JABFPJ010000593.1:0-37290 GCA_022817425.1 Gryon sp. ZL-2020 | reverse complement strand
AAAAAAAAAAAAAAAAAAAAAAAAAAAAAAAAAAAAAAAAAGTAAATAAATAAATATTGTTTTAATTAATTTTGTCACCTTTTTGCCAGTTTTCTTTTGATTATTGTTCTGCGACTTCTTGTGGGAAACTTTCGAGTTGACATTTTTTGCGATCGTGGAATTTAATCGTCTTCCCGTATTGTTGTTCTGTAATTCTTCAAGTGCCACTTTTACCAAGGGATAAGGCGCTTGCTGAATACGGCGAATTGGTCGCACGTATCCGGTGCAGCAACGAACTTGAGTCAAGTTGCAAAAGTTAATAATATAAGGAAAACCCAAATATGTCTTTGAAACATCGATTGTTTTGTCTCCCTAAAATATACATTTAAAGAATTATACAAATTAATTATAATGTTATACAATTAATAAATATATATTTGTTAATAATTATCTTGGAATAATGAATTAAAAATACGAAAAATGTGTAATTATAAGATAATGTGAATTTTCGTACTCTTGCCCAGGCCTCCTCAATGAGACATTGCACTTCCATGTCATAAGTATGCCAATCATCTGTGTCACCCGCCCATTCCCATTTTGCACCTTTCCCCGCCGGCGAGTTCGGCACGTAAAACTTTCTTCTTACACTGTGGGTTTCATCTCCGTCTTCGGTACATTGAGTCTTTGTTTTCAAATTGATGTAGTACCTATATTATACAAGAAAAAAATCACTTCATTGTTTGTTCCAACATTAATTCTGTATTTACAATAATCATTCCATATGTGACAACTTAATCTTAAATGTACATATTTCATATATTAATTTGCTTCGCTATTATAAACAAGTTTTTTTTTAATTTTATAAATAATTCAGATTTTTAAAAAAGGTAACTAATGATTTAATAACGGTAAATGATGTAAATATCTTAAGTAAGTTTTGTAAAGAATGATAGTAATAAATTTTGATGTTACAGGAATTTAAATTGTGAATGGTATTCAAAATGAGAACTCAGCTCAAATAAATGGAGCATTATCTTCTATTATACTTCATTTATGTCTAAGCATAAAGTCCGTTATACGTAACTGCTTAAATGTTTGTCATCAATGATAATAATCATTCATGAATATTGTATAAAATGCTTTTCAGTAATTTTTGTAAGAATAATAATAATATAATTTAAATTTCTATTAGAAATATAAAAAAACTGAAAAGAATATTTATAATTTGAAACCAATTAATTATTATAGTTGAAAAATCTTATCGATTTTGCGGTTTGAATTGATGCGAAATATAAGCGATCAAAATAAATACATCAAACATTACTTCAAAATATAAAATTGGTATTTAATTGTAACGACAAAAAATGCATTCGACGACTGGTTTCGTGGAGAAAAAACTGGTTGTCTCAGATTATTTTCATATTATACATGTATATAATTTGATTTATAGAAATATCCTTCGCCATTCACAGCACCACGATATTAAAATCGATGGAATATTTTTCATTTACATATCAATTTCTATATTTTAAATGATTATATATATCTTTTCTTCCATATTTATGAATATCTAGTCTAGATTGACAAAAACGATGATGAAATAAACGTATTAACATTTTTAGCGTTTTTGGTGCATTCTTTTGCATGTCTAAAAATAATTATTATACAATTTTGTTAAATTATGCTTTTTATTGAATATTGTATCAAGATTTTTTTATTAAGATGTTATTTTTTATCTGAATCACATTGTTTTTAATGAATATTTTCAATTTTAAAATCCATAATGTTTGATAATATATATCTCAGGCAAGTATATTTTAGTTTAGTAGTTTATTTAATTTAGTTTATTTCAGTAGTTTATTAATTATTTATTTAATTAATTACTTTAATCATTATACATCAATATCCTTACTTTACTTAATTAATTTAATTAATTAAACATCCTTTAATGAAATCTCATATAACATTAAATTAACTGTTAATTGAAATTCAAATTACAGAAAAGAAAAAAATATATATATCTTTACTTCTTAGTATCTTTTTCTTACAATGTTGAACATTAATTTTGCATTAGTTTCAATAAAACTTGTTTAAAATCAAAAAAGTCATTTTACTATTTTCATTCATGACCCCAAATGATTATTATTTTGTATAAATAAGTTAGTTGATAACAGCAAAATAAACAACTCAAACAGGAACGCGAACCTGTCGAGGCTAGGATCGGCGTCATTGAGAAAGACTCTGGTGAGTTTTTTGGAATGAGCCCTTTCAAGATGCTGGGAAACGGCGGGACTGTAGGGCCTCCAGCGACCCTGACGATTTTCCCACTCCCACACGACCACTGCGTGGCCGTGCTCTTGTGTGTACGGCTGTGCGCCGCCGTTGCTCATCTTCCTTCAACAATGCCACACCAATGAGACACGCTCACCAATGCGCTCAAGCCGCACCGTGAGAACATTTTCTGCCTCCCACAGTCTCACGATCGCCGACACTCCCCCCCTCCCCCCTCCTCTTCTTTAATTCTCTCTCTCTATAACTCAGTCCGATTAACCCTAAGCCCTTTAACCTTATTTGCAAATTTGTGACACGTCTTTTTGGAGCAATTTTGTACAAACAACAATTTTGCACCAAACTTAAATTTCTTTTTAATTTTTTGAGGGGTTTTTTTAGGGTTTAGGTTGAGTTTTGAACTGAACTTGAATGAACGCACGATTGTTATTAAAGTTGTTGTAAGAAACACTGGTCAAATGGTCCATGCAGCATGAACGCTCGAGAAACACTGATCTGAGTTGGCGAACTTAGCGAGTCTGCGAGTAGAGTAACCGGCCTGCGGCCCAGCTCTCTCTCGCTCGGACAGTGTGCAACATTAATGCCTGGACTGTGGACTCTAATTCTTGCAATTATAAACATTTGTATTTCTAAAGGTATCTCTGTCCTTTATTTTCACATGCTATTAAAAAAGGATAGAGATACGGTGACAAGAGCAAATTTCAACATTTTAGAAAAGTGATCCAGGCATTAATGTTGCACACTGGACACGAGAGATGACAGATTCTTAGGAGATTGCGTGCACTTTCAATTCAACGGATGCAATGCAGATGGCAGCATATGCTGGGATAAAATGGAACAAGTGCTTTTGGACCGGACAAGTGCAATTGGGAATTAGGGTTGTTATCTCTTAGTAGAGAATTATTTTTAAATCATCTTGATTTGCAGTTATTAATATTGCCAATGTTTTATTATTTATTTTAAATTTTTTAATTGTTTTTTTGGAAATTAAATATTATTGACAAAAAAGAGATTTTTTTATAGATATCTAAGCTTTAAGATAATAACTTTAAAAAAATGAAAATAGGTAATTCAAAGTGATGATTTAAATGTAAGAAAAATAATAATTTAACTTCAATATTGTAATTTTAATAATTGATATTTAAATCAGATTGATTTCTCGCACGCCAAATGATATACAAATATTGTCAAAAATTGTGTTTAAATTTTAATATATAATATAATTTGAAAAAAGGAACTAATGGTATAGTGTTATTATGCTGAACACACACAGCATGAATAAACACACGAAATAATTGAAAACATTGAGTCTATTCAATCATGCTTCGTGTATGTTTTACACATCTCATATTTATGCTAACTATTAATAATAATAATTGATAGAAAGTATATGATAAGTCTTGGAAAAGATTTCTGTTGTATGAAATTTAAATTTTAATTTCATTCTATTCAAGTATTTATATTATTTAATATCCCGTGTTAAAGTTTCCTAATAATTCCAGATAAATGTTGCACAATTCCTAATACACATACAAACCATGTATATGCATGTATACAAATGTTTAAATGTGTGTATTAGGAAATTTGAAACATTTATTAGGAATTGTTTGGAACTTTTAATTCGGGATTTCATTTGAATAAAAAGGTCTATTTGTAGTAAAAAATGTTGTATATCAAAAGACCATAATTCACAATTTATCATTGATTTATAATGAAATTATCGTACTGTAAAAGAAAATCTAAAAAATTAAAAATCTTAAGTTATTTTTTCAATTATGTATAGATACCTACGATCAGGGCACTTTTCCGCTCTTCGGACAGTAAAGTGCTTTTCCTGCCCTTGGAAGCAATTGTGGTGTTTTACTATACTACGGGCAAAAAAGGAGGCCCGAGGATAGAAAAGTGGTCCTTATAAAATGATTTGTTCATACCTAAGACCCGAAAGTTTCCGGGTTGGTATATAAAATGAGTTGTGATCTGAAAGACTTACATTTCGGTTCCTTTGGTATGAAAAATATCGCTTGTAGCAAGACCCGAAAGTTCAATTCAAGTGCGGGTCTTTTAGGTGCGGAACTTTCTTCTGCGAAAGGTCTTTTCTTCTTCGAAATGTGGAATAAAAGTCTCACTTTCCCTCACTAGTGATAGAAAGTAACTAGAATTAAACAATCTTTCTATCACTTATTCAAGCTATAAAAATACTTTCCTTCTCGAGGGAAAGAAAGTGCCACTTTCTCGGGTTCGGGGGTGCTGACTACTCTCGCTTCGCTTGAGCAATCAACCCTCAATCTCAAACTTTCGGCCCTTGATACAAAATATAATATTTGTGTTTAATTACAAAAATTATTAATACTTACTTAAAAATATATATATTTATACAAAACCTAGGAATAAAAATACCCGAAATTTTAAAGCGACGTTAATAAAGTGAGGTAGGATACTGATAGTTTTAAAAACTAAATAAAATAAACGTAACATTTATGAATACAAATTTTACTTATATAAATATTTTAAAATTTGAAATTGTTCCCTTCACTTTCATTATTCTCATAGTATTGCAAAAATTGATTAAAATATATAATCTTTTCCTAATTTCTAATTGAAATTTAAAAATGCATAATTAATTAAATAATACTATTACCTGTATATGAGTTTGTAAAGACGCTTCAAATAATCCGTAAGCACTAATATAATGTTTTTTCGAACATTCCAATTGGACCATTTTCATTACGTTATTAGCAGAATATGAAAATTCGTACCACTGTGATTCATAACTGAAAATTTAATTATCATCGTTTTTATATTTTCATACGATTTTCTTTCCTTAAATAAATACCATAATTTTGTATTGCAAAGTTCACTTTCAGTTGAGTTTTTACCATAAATCTATTAATTCATATAATTTAGATGTATTTTTTTCCGACACAAAGCAATAACAGTAATTTGCTATAATCAGGTAAATCATTCGGATTAAATTGACATTGTGTATATTATGTTCAGTTACGTCTACCTTTAACTATAAAAATATTAATTAATATTTTTATATATTTTATGTATTTATATATTTATATATATAATATTTAACAATGTTTCATATCGTTACACAAGCTGAGATATTTTCCTCATTTCAGAAACTAATTTCAGAAAGAAATGTTATATTATTATTGTATGGAAAATATTTTAGCGACGTTTTGGAGTTATGTAAAAAGGAAATAAAAAAAAGAATGTTTATACAAGATTGTATAGCTACATCTTTCGAAATAATGTAGTAAAATGTACTATTTCCTTTTTTTCTATTTTTTTTTTATTGAAAAAACGTACTTTACCACATACATGCATGCAGACAATCCAATAGCATTTTGAAAAAATGCAAATAGTAACACAGTTTGATAATATGAATTTTTAAGTATAAAACATCTAAAATTTAAAAATTAAAGTGACGCAACAAATTTATTATTACACTAAGGAAAATATAAATTTAATTAAAAATAATTATATACTAGTTTTTCCTCAATGTATTACATTAGGTAATGCTGAAATTGTACATATATGCTGTATTTTTCCTAAGTGATATTATTAAAATCTTTTAAAATTAACTAAGTTGAAAATAAAAGTTTAAAATTTTATTTTCATTTACCTTTTAATGTTTTGATGCAATTTTACGCAATATTTTATGTCACTTAACGCTTGCAATGAATCAATGTAAATACTATTATGTACTTCAATTTCTCCCATATGTTTGAAATGGTTTCTGAAATATGTAGATGTTCCATTTTCAAAATGTTTTAACTTTTTCAAATTAAAATTTTAATTAAAAAAACTTTTTCTCAACTTGATTTTTTATTGAAAGACTTACTCAAGTATTTCCACCAATCCATACCAATGATGAGACAACATAAACATCGTCATGAAAAAGATGCAAAATTGATTAGAAAAAGTTAACGTTATCGTTGAATAATAGCTATTAAGTAGGAAAAATTTTTCAGGATGTTCGTAATTTAACGATGTTTGAATATAATATTCAAATTCTCGTGGCGCATCTTGCGGCATTATTGTATCTAAAATTTTTGGCGAGAAGGAATAAATTATAACAACTACAGCAGTAATTGCTATAGATTCTGCAATGAAATAAAACAGTGAAATAAAAAACATGTTTTTGTTTAATAATTAATGAAATAATTAACACTTAAATAAACATTATCACAAACTTCCAATGATTTGATGTACTTTTCGAATCGTTTTAGTATACTTAACTAATGTTTCTCGTTCAATTTCCTTCGTATATAATTTCCAGTCATTGTTTAACATTTCGTGTAACAAAACATTAAACTGTTTAAATTGATTTGTTATTTTCGTGTAGTTGTTTTCCCTTTTATATTCATAATTATTTGCATTTTATATAAATGTATTAAAAATATTCTTACCGTTTTTCTTTTGCAGTAGGCACTAATATCCATACAAAGCATAAGCATATAAAAACTAATGTCAAATATATTTGGCATAATGTCATTAAACGATGCAAATCCATAGTGATTTATATATTTAATCTTTAAATTGGATAAAATAAAGTTATAAAAAATAAGAAATTCAGAAACTTGTCTTTTCGTTCATTTTTTGTATTATTTTAAAGGATTATAACTTTTTTTCAAATTTTCCTTCAATTTGTGCTGAAGTTTTGTAACTTTTTATGATCAAATAGTCTTCCTTTCTATGCACATCAAAAATTACCTCAAAATACATCATCAATGTCATAGGAGTTCGGTTTAATATAATAATCAATACTTTTATCCAGAGCGCTTGGTCAAACCAGAAACCGTTTAACTGAAGTGTCACTTTATATATTTTATAATAATAACTGTTGAAAATGCTATCGTTCTTGTCATAATATGTTTTTAATTTTCTACCCATAATTATACAAAAATGCGCTTATTAAATAACTTGCAAAAATGTGCTTATTAAATATATACATACATATATATATGTGTGCAATGAATGGTCCACGACTTATGCGATAGTAATTTAAATTGTCATAATTACAAAGTAATTACTTTTATAGTTTTACTAATTTAAAGTCAATATTTGATATTATTCTAAAGAAAAGTTTCTTTTTTGCATATTTTATTTCAATTCAAAGAATTATTTAATTGCTTGATTTTCGTTCTCGTAATAATGGAACTAAAATGCAACTTTAATGTTAATTGCATATTCGCTGACAAAGTTTCTTTTGATACAAAATGAAAAATTACAATAAGTTTGTGAAGTCAGTTGATGTAAAGTTGATTTACATTGTAAACAATAAAAAAGTTAAGCTTCAAGGAAAACATTTGTAATGGTAAATTTTCTTCAGAAAGTATTTTTAACTGCTTTTATATTTTTATTATATTTGTATGTACAAAATTATGAGTGCAAACGTAATATATATATATTATTTAGTGTTCGTGAATAATTTCATGTGTCATTAAAAATATTTGTTCACGTTAACTATTTGATTATTTTGCACTAAAATTGTGTGCTTCTGATTCCATATATTATGATTCTGCTGAATCTCAATTACCTATGTATTTTCTTTTTGTAGACTCTCGATTTCCATTTTATTCATAAAATAGTATGAAGGTTGACGTGATTTCTGAAATAATTTTATCAAATTATAAAAATATTGCAAATTTTAAAAGTCGTCAAATTGTGCAAACTTTAATGAACAACATTTACCAAATCTCTTTGAATACGTTTCGCACCAGCTTTTATGAGTATTGAACTTATATTTTCCACGGCAGGTACACCCATAGCATAATGTAAAGATGTTCTTTGAAGCTGAAAGCGTTCAATAAAATATATTAAATTGTTGAAACATTAAAAAATATTTTTTTAAATTATAATTAATTTATGCAACCAGAAGAAAAGTATCTCACATTATCTCCAATTCGCATCGTTTCTGGAAATGCTTTCGCAATCATACGAACAATTTCTTCGTTCTCTTGAAGAACTGCAATATGCAGTGAACATCGGCCTTTTTCATTTTTTCCAACTGCTAAAAGTTTGGCTCCAGATCCACATTGATCAAAGATTTGCTTCACTAAGCGAGCGTCATTCGATTTGATTGCATTATGTAACTGTTCGCGACGTTCCTAATTGAAATATGCAAATTAGACGAAGAAAATAAAAATTATTCTTAATTATTCTTAATTACCAAATTCTTAAATTATCATACATTTATTTTACTTACTATAAAATGAGGAATTGATTGCAAAAATTGAATTGTATCTTCATGTTCATGCTGCTTTGCAACTTCCATAATAGAAGTTCCAGTGTCCGTAGCATCTAATATGTGATCGTATCCCTCTAAAAGTAGTTCCACTAGTTTTTCAGTTTCTCCTGCAAATTTTAAGATATAATGTAAATGCTTAATGTAAAGACTTATAATAATTTATACAAAACAATATAATTTTGATATCTTGCAATCAGAACAAATTTTATTAAAAAATGTATTTTTCATTTTTAGCATGTTTTTTTTTTTTTATTAAAAAGACGAATATAAACACATCATACCTCTAGCCGCCAATGAGACAACAAAACGATCAATTTCCTCAATGTTTTCCTGCATATTAGCTTCGTATGCTATATCTCTTGGAGTTCTGTACAGTTCATCTCGTAACGCAATATTTATCTGCGCTTCTTGCAACATATGGTATAAACTATCCCGAGAATGCGACCTCACAGCAGCAAAGTGAATGATACTTTGACCATGGTCATCCTGTGAAAAATTGAAAGTAATGTTGCTCAAAATTTGTTCTTTAATTTTGTATTTTATATTTTGCTTTTTGCCTTACCCTATTTGGATTATTGAAGTGCGATTCCATTTCTTCAAATTCCATGTTTTCTGGATTTCGATCATCCGTTTCGAATGAATCGTCTGATTCAGATATTATGAAAACATCTGATCCCTAAATAAAACATAAGAAAATAACATTTTTTTCAACGTTAACTTTATAAAAAAAATCAAATAATTTGTTCACTATCATTTTTTCCTTCAACTATTTGTTAAAATTTTAAAAAGTAATATAATTTGTAAAAGTAGAGTTAATTTTTTTTCTGTATTTCTTTTTATTTATATAATTTTAATGTACTCACTTCATTTGACACTTCAGACTTCTTTTTGTTAGCAAAGTTATACAAATACGTTGCTAAATAAGTTACAGGATCTTTCGGTCTAGTTTGTGCAACTTCTGTTAATCCTTTGATTAACGGATCACCCAAAGCTATTATAAATGTTCAAAATAATTGTATTAATTTAATTATCATCCATAAATAATGAATTAAACAAGTAACACTGATTATTCATCAACGAAAGATTAACAAATAACATGACTGAACAATAACATTACATTACTATCATAGGCGAAAGAAGTAAACACTGAAAAAAAGGCGAAAGGTAAGCAACACTGAATTGACTTTGATAAAGATTAATGGACTATGTAAAGATTGGAACGAAACACAACCAGACAATTCAAATTACATAACTGCGTCCTTTATTCATACAGTAGAACCTCGATTATTCGAGTCTGTGCGGACCAACCATACCTCGGATAAATAAGTGAAATCTCAGATAATACGAAATATTATAACAATTAAAAATGCATCCATTTTACAATGAAAATCATTATTCAAAATTATATGATAATAATATAAACTAATACAATAATTAAAATTGTCCGATAACTGAAGTTCTACTGTAAAAGTGATTGTTTGATTCAAAATACGCCATGAGTTTGTTGTCATATTCGTTTTTAACTCTCTTTAGAGAAGTCGCGCTTTTTCTAACATCTTTGTTTATCAACAAAAACGCCACTCGGTTATCTTTCTTCATCGGCCGAAATTGCCAACGCGCGACTTCTCCTGAGTTAAACAAATATGTAATTGTGTCTAACATAATATAAATCTATCATAATGTACCATACTAAATTAATTTTTTAATTTTTCCTGTGATGGCAGTAAACTTTGACTTTCCTACTAAAATGAAATATATACTATGCTACTTGTGCTAGGAGAAGTTGAGAAAAGTGTTATGATTAACGAAATAACGAAAAAATTGATGACTTGAATAAATTCATGAATGAGAATTTGGAATTTGAGAAACTCCAGCAACCAAAAAGGAAAATGTTAACAATACTATCCAAGACAGAAAACGCAAAACGGACGAACAAAATTAAATGTTAATTTTGCATTTTGTATTAAAACAATACAAAAGATAAAATTGCATATTTACATGATGCTAAGTAGTGTCCCTCTTCTTCATGGAACATTGGAATGTCCATTTGCGTATTTTCTGAAAATAATTAATAAGATACAATTCAGTTGAAGTATGTGCAACTACAAATTTGCTACATTTTTAATCTAAAGAAAAATCATTAATACAAATTGATTACAAACAACATTATTCTTATCTGTCAAAGTTATTACAGACGAAGTGAAAGAATGAATTTTCGGTTCGTTTGATGAAAGGAAAAATTAGTTTAAAACTTTGTAATATCCCTAATAAGACGAAACAACCTGGATTTATAAGAACCTAAAATATGAATGAAAGATGTATAATAATAAATAACAAAATGAAAGCTAAGGTAAAGAAATAAAAAAGACAACAATCCAGAAAAAATAACTTTAATAAGAAAATATAATTAAATCAAAAACAAGCAAAAAATACAGAAAATGATTCGAAATGTGTTTAAAATAGGTAAACTGAGTAACATGTTTTATAATTATATGAAGATACCTGGTTTCTAATAAAATTATTATACAACTAAATTAATTAAAGATAAAGAGTTTAACGAGTAACAAAAAAAAATGGAAAAATGCTTTTTATATATAACAACCATTACGATTGTAAACTGTACAATAATTGTTTCAACAGTCGTCATATTGTAGCGATATTTACAATACTGAGTTGTCATTTCAGTCATCATATTTTTCATCAGTTTTTATGCATTTAATATTATGAGGCACAGTGTCTTTAAGTATATCACTAGTTATTCTTATGAGTAGCTGTGTTTCAGACTATAGTTAATTAGAAATTTTATTAGAATGAAATATTTCTTTTATGAGTATTCAAGTGTTTAATTCAATTATGATGAGCACAGATTTTCACAAAAAATTCGATATCATGAAAGTTTATACACTTTTGATATCATTACCATTTACAAAAATCTTACTTTTGATTAAAGTATAAGATGTCTAATAATTTGGATAATAAATATATATTTTCGGGAATAACAGAATTTCATAAACTTTTTGCATGTTAAAAGCTGGGTCTAAAAGATCATACCATTTTTTAAAAGTATTTCTAGAAACTACAAAAATATTAAAGATTGAAAAAAGTATTAGACTTGTTTTAAAATGAAGAAACTTAAGATTGTCTGTAGTTTTCCAACAGTCCATTATGTTCATTGTTCAACATATTTTTATAAATAAACATTGCTCATTGTTTAAATATTAAATTTTGAACAAAAAAAATACACATTATTGTCTGCGTTATTTAAAATATTCGTTTGCTTTAATTTTTTTTTATATTTTCAGTATCAAATTTACACACAAATGATACAAAAATTACTTTTCGGTAAAAAAAAGTAGTATAAAATTTTTTTAAATACAGAATGAAGTCTTCCGATCATATTAAATTACACGACACCTTCTGTCGTGTGCAAACATGCAATTTTTAAAATTGCCGCAAAGTCATAGGAAATTCATTACTTCAAACTTAACTTTGCGTTAACTCCGTGAAACTCAATGTTGACTGGGTTACATTGAACATACAATTCATAGCACATATATATTAAAAAATATTTGAATAAAATGCAATGAATATACAATATATGTATAATCCAGAAATACATGTCTATGAACATTGATTAAGTTGAATTACATATTTACAAAGTAGTCTTGTATGGCAGTTAATGTTATCTATCTTCCTATCAAAAATACACGAATAATTTTCAAAACTAAACAGTATAACTTAACCATCAAATAAAATAACAAAATCAATTAAGCAAATAAGCAAACAAAACAAAATCAATTATGAATCGACTTTCGTGACGTTGTCGACATTTTTCGTCGCTTAAAAATATTTGCAATCAGCGAGGCAATTTTCAGCGAACTATTTAACGCCATTTCCTTTTCCAGCGTCAAAATATTAATCAACGCGCGGGTAAAATCATCCAACGTCTGAATTTCCGTTATTGACAGACTTTGCTGATTTCCAATTCTCACGATATCTCTTTTCATTGTCTCCTGAAATCTCAATCCCCTCACGACACACAAATGCCTCAAATTGTCCGGCTCTTTCGCGAGATTTGGAAATTTACATTCTACATCAAATCTCAGCGTATTCCCAATAGCCGAAGGTCTCGCTCCCAAAAAGCCCAACTTCTTGTCCCTCTTGAATTTCATTCTTCCATCCAAAATCGTCATAATGCGAGCAACTCGGCTGTAAATTTTGCCCACGTGACCCGGCATGTTGTCTTTCGTGCAACAAACAATTCTCAAGTGATCCTGCACATTGATCCACGCAGCCAAATTACCTGCCGCAGCAACATAAACGCCTCTGCCGTAAGGCCAATGTCTTCCATGAAGTCTCTTTTCATTCAGTAACTCAATTTCCGTTAGTGGCATTAGTAAACCAGTATTAGTTAATCTTACTCTAATCTCACTTGGACGTTCTAAGACTTCATTTAAAGTGTAATAAATACCCGCTTCATCTTCACTCGAATCTTCAGCTATGATTGCCGACAAGTCTTGAGACATCAGAGCTGTGGTTAATACTCGTTCAGAATCCTCTAACTGATTAACCGTCATGGTTAAGGGTAATGGATATTTTTCTAAATTTCTTGTACATTCGATAGTCGCCGAAATGACATATTTCCCGTGAACATTGAGATCATAACTCTCGACAATTTCGTCAATTTTCTTGATATTGCCGTTGATGTCTTTGCTGAAATTGTCGGAAAAGAATTGCGGTTCTGGATGTTCCGGGAGGTCTCCACTTGCTGTCATACAATGTAACTCGCGAATCACTGGATCAAACAGTTCACCAAAGACAATATAACTCTCGAAGTCGGGGGCTACGATATTGGCGTTACAATTGTCGTCGGATGAAGTCACTGGACGACTTCCGTCGCGACTTTCAAGACAATTGGAATTACTGTACTTTTTCATTGCTGGCCAAATAACGTGGAAAAGATTATGATCCATACAAGTGATACGACATTTGATACGATCGAAGACCGATCGCTTAAAACAACGGCTTAAAATAGTACCGGTACTGCCAGGCGTATTGGGCGCAGAACTACGTCTTGCTCCAGCCAATAAACGAAAGCAACGCTCAAGAGTAGCGATAATTTCGGGCTCATTTAGATCACGACGCGCTGAATATATGTCTCCGCCAGGCACTATATTGCATTAAACAAAAGAAAAAGGTTTGCAAATTAAAATTTGATCGGTAACTTTGACATTTATCACATTAATATTTTCCAATATACAAATATTACGTTCACTTTCAGTCATGAAGTTATAATAGTTTATAATATTTGAAATATGTGTATTCAATAAAAAAATATTTTTTAGAATACATATTTCAAATTTTATTAACTAAGAAAACTTTATGGTTAGCGCCACAAACAGAACTAAAATTATTAAAGTTCATATAAATGCTTTGAAATGTAAGCGAAAGAGAATGACACTTTACAAATGTTCTGTAAACATTTATGGAACAATTGTGACAATTTTAATTTAAGTTCCATTAGGGTTTTCGTATATATTTTTAAGTTGAAATATGTTAATTAAATTCATTTATATGCATAATAATGTGACATTTTGCATGAAAATATATAATTTAATTATTTAATGTAATTTATTTTATTTAAGCTTTGAATATTTCAGACATACATTTATTTAACCCGAAAAATGTCTTTTCTTTTTTTTTCAAATGAAAAATGTTCATTTAAAATGTAGACGAAAAGATCAATACTCTTAAACACAGTTCTTGAGATCTCATAGAATAGAAAATTGAAAGAAGGTCACTGAAGGAAGCAACAATAATTTCGGATGTTATACATTTTGGGTATTGCAAAAGCCGAAAAAATATTCTGCATCACAATAGCATCGAATCCGAACACTGTATTTATGAAATAAAAATTTCATTTCAGATGACGTACATCCCTTAGACGAATTGGATATATAAAATAAACTATAAAATACGCGGGGAAATGGAAGACGCTGATTCTGATTATCCCAATACTTAAACAAAATGACTTCACTTAACTTGAATTAAATATTAATTTAAGCTTTTGTGCTTTTGCTATAATACATAGAAAATATTTTGCTTGAGTTATAAGCTTTTTTTCAATAAATTAATTATCAAAAAAGGACTTAATGATGATCGATGTATTCAGTAAGAGTTAAAAATGAAATTACGCAAAGACAATGGTACATAAATCGATACTAACATTCTAACTCCAAATTTTCTTATCTTAAATATTAAAATCAAAATACTAAAATCTAAAACATGCAATTTTTTAAAAGAAAGAAAATAAGTAGAACACATACATATTCTGGCCTTTCTAATATTTTTTCAACTTTCACCAATAATACTAATATAGTTAACATTTTTAATACAAATTATTCATGAATATATGTGTTACCTATGCATGATAAAATTTGCTTATTCTAAAATATAAAATTTCATTTACCTTTATCAGTCAACATTTCGTCGGCCAAATTTTCCTTCGCTCCGAAATCGCGCAGCAACTTTTTGTGAGATAAATCATTCTGGTTCTGTTTGTAATATTCGGCTTTGTGACCGAACTAAAAAAACATAATTTAATTAGTTTATACACTTTAGAATAAATTAACAATCAATATCAAAAACAAACATCTATGATATTTTATATGTCCTGACTCAAAACTGATCTATACTACTTAAATATGTTGAAAATTATGAAAAACTAATATATTATAAAATGACTTACATTATCCTGTACCAGGGGATTTGCTCCAAGATGAAGAAGTAAGTTATAATAATGTCCATTATCCGCCAATGTAGCCGCGTAATGTAAAGGTGTTCTACCATCGATGTCCGTTGCGTGAGTTGTCTCAGGGAATCGACCAGCAAGATACCTTGAAAATTCAAATTCATGTTAAAATAAATTTTAGTAAATTCTGATACTTTATCAACTGAATACTCTAATTTCAAATAATGAAGTTCAACAATTTGCTTTAATTTAATTTTATGATATTTAAACAAATAGTAAATCAAAGTCAAATAAGGAAGCGAAGCAAGTAATTTTGCTCAAAATGCTACATAAAACTACTCACACTACATTAAACGAAATGAAGCTTTAAAAATATAAACTTGTATTAAACTGCAAAAAGCCAAACAACTAAAGAAACTTCATAGTAATACTTTTTCTCTTAAATCAGACAATTTCCAATCCAACTAAGATCTACTTAGACCTGGTTAAATATAAACTAATGTTTAAATTGTATTTATACTAACTTGAGCTGCATGCAACTATTTTGTACTTTTATAATCAGAATAAACTTTATATTATAATACCGAACCTTTAACAAACTCAGTAATTCCTTCTCTTTTTCCACTTTACATCTCTATAAACAGTGTTAATCGAACCACTAAACATTGAGTAATATTGTATACCCAATAAATTGTAGGACCGTAATATAAAATATTAAAGTAAATACCAACCTGATAACAGCTGTATTTCCAAATATCACTGCAATGTGCAACGGTGTGGCTCCATGTGGAGAAATTGAATCCTTAGCTATGGCAAATTTACGTCGATCCAAAGCACTTTGCAAATCTCGCAAATTACCTTCTCTCGCAGCCAAATGTACCGCATGAATTTTTCCCTGTTAAACATTTATCAACATAAATTAATCATTTGAAAATAATAAATAAAATAAATACAATTTTCTTCAGCTTGAAAATAATTTTGCAATTTCAATTAAAATGCTATTTACCATATACGCAGGAACATTATCAATAAAAGCCTGTAATTCAGAATTACTCGAATGTCTGCCCAACAACCTTCGTCCTTCGCCATTCAAAACTAACGATGCCAACTGTTCCATATTTCCATTCTTAACTAACTCCTCAACTTCTCGATCATTGTCCATGCCGCCATCACTTGAATCGGATTTTGGAAGTTCCCGTTTACCTTTAGAGACCTATAAAGAAACAAATGTGTAATACATTTGTAGTAAATGAGAAAATTGAATATAAAACTAAAATGTTAACTGATTATCTTTTATCATGAATCGATTGTTTTAACAAGCATAATACGGACAATTGTGCACGCAAACAGAATTTTATTCTTGCATTTTAAATCCTTTATTTACATAGCTATCTATCGAAAAGATCAATTTTTTACACGGTGATCACTCAAGGTCACAAAATGAGTTAGAGTAATAAAAATTACCAACTTAGAAGGCAATGAAAGAGTATTTGCATAACAACAAATGCTATCTAGTTTGGTAAAAATTACCGCATTAATATTGTAATAGCACTCATGATTAATCAAATTAAATTGTTTAAGCGCCTATTTCAGATATCCAATAGAAGCAATTTCTTGGTAATGATATTTTGTTAATATCTAATTTGTATTCAACGAAAAAATTCTTTAAATGCATAAGTTATTTGCATCAAAATATGCAAAGTTATACATAAGAATAAAGAAGATTTATATACCACGAAATAATGTTCAAGATTTTTCGTGGAAAATTGATGTACAAATAAGAAATTTGCATAATTCATACTCGAATGTTTTAGATTATCAAATGAAGAAACTAATTTTAATTTTTGAATGTCAAAATATTGATATTTTTCAATCAAAATTGTGATAAATACAAGACAAAGTAAAACATACTAAAAATGGATAAAATATACCTGTTCCTCTTCATTCGCGAGATTGTTAATCGTATCAGAAGGATCCAGATTTGAAAAATTATTTTCTTCGTCGGTGATTCCATTTGAATGTGGTTCCTCTAATTTTAGAATTTCAACGTCATCGTTATTAGTCATATCATTTTCCTTATTATTATTTTCTTCAGTCGCTGGATGGTTTCCATTTGTCGCCGTTACAGGAGTTTCAACAGGCTCAGCGGCATTTTCATTAACTACATTTTCATCGACACCATTTTCTTCAACACCATTTTCTTTATGTTGTTCTTCATCATTTATGATTTCCAAGTTTAAGTTTTCTCCAAATTCATCATCCACAGATTTGCTGTGATTCATAAGTGTTTCTTTCAATATATTAGAGTCAATTTTTACCTTAAAGAAAATGGAAAATGTAATATTAATTTAAGAAAAAAATTAAACATAATAATTATATAGTTTAAATATTTAAACAAAATTAAATATTCAGTTTATCTGGTTTAACAGTACAGGGACAAAATGATTACAAAATGTTATTTTTAAATCGGACGACACGTTGCATCAATATTGGTCAAACGTTGACCTAACTAATGAATGTACACAAGCTGAATTTGATGTATTTTTTTCGCTTTAGAGGGTATTCTTAAAAAGCCTTCTAAAAAGTGAAAAAATATATAACTCAAAAATCAAATTATGCTTTTAAAAAAATCTCAAACAGTCGTAAACTCAATCTTTTAGTAATTCAAAAATCCATCAAAAATTCAAAAATTGTCCATTTTTGTAGTCCAGAAGTCACTACAATTTATAATTATAAATAGTCCATAAGAAACACAATATTTTATGATAAAAGTCCTTTAATTTATGTAATCCGTCACTTAAATCAGTAGTTATGTCCAATAATGGTGATATAATTATTTCCTTCAATTATCCTGAGCCCTTTTCCTTACAGAAGAATTCATTTAGAATACAGAAAATAGTGCTGAACTTTGAGAAGAATTTGCTTATTAAGTATGTTTGTAGACCATTATCATAATCTTCACAAGTAGAAATTCCGAAGACAAGGAAACCCTTGAGATTGGAGATTTGTTTAGTGATATTTTTAAAGGAAAAAAAATGAAGATCCATGTTCTCCAGTAATAATTCTCTTGGATAAATTGATTATTGTCTAAACCGGAATATTAAAAAAACTTTTGTTTCAGAAACTTTAATTGTTACATCAAGAATTAATTTACAGTGTAACATTAGTAAATTTGAGAAAAGAAGGATTAAATAATTCATTATCAATGTAATGTAAATAAATCAATTGTTCCAACCTACCGGAACTATAATAACAATTACTCGTAACAGCATACTTAATTTCTATATATATTATAGTCATAACTATGAATAGTATAAAACGATCGATTTTTTCTTAAACGCAATTTCTTAAAAGATATCATCCATTGCTTAAGATTGCGAGTTGTTATAATGTATTTGTTCAATTTGGTTTGCTTGTTTGTTTTTTTTCTGAAATTTGATATTAAAAAGCTATTCGAGTTGATTATACAAATTTCAAGTCCAAATTCAAAGTATTAAAAAACATTATTCTCAACGTTTGACTTAATATTGTGCATATCATCTGTCATTTTCTATACTTAGTTAAAACAGAATTAATTGTCCTTGAAAATTTGCAAATTTACTTTTAAAATAAAAAAAATATAACATACCGGTGGAGGTTTGTTGAAGTTTGTTTGGGGCTTGCTTGGAGGTGGTTTGTTCGGTGGAGGATTGGGTTTTGGAGGCTGTGGTTCCTCGTTTCCAAGAGGATGTTCAACTTTAGCAGCTGCTTTCTTAACTTTGGGGACTGTCGAATAATCGGATTCTAATATTCTCCAGTCCCAATTTTTTGGATATTTCGTGCTTGAAACTCGGGGCGCTTCGGGTATAACTGTGAGTAAAGACATGTCAATGTCTGAAGACCGGTTTTTATAAAACGCTGGAGCTCTCATTTTCTAAAAATATAAAAAATAATTTGTTATATAATTGATATATTTGATGTAAAAAATAGAGTTCTTTGGATCTTGATTCTCACATTATCTAATTTATTCTCATCAGCTCCAGATTCTATGAGTAAGTTGTACATATTTCCACCATCTTTCACTGCAGCTGCATAATGTAATGGAGTTCGTCCTTCATTATCTTGAATGTACATGGCAGCAGGATAAACATTCAAAATTTCTCGTGTCATTTCATTGAATCCCAGACCTACGGACTAAATATAAATTACGATCATTATTACCCGTACGGAAAAAAATATAAGTCAAAATATATGTCAAAATATATAAATTTTTGCCGCTAAAATATATTTGAAAATATATTTCAAATATATTTTTTTATATGTAAACATGTTTTTGTATATATTTTACAAATATATTTTTACTTATATTCTTACAAATATATTTCAGAAATATATGTGAAATATATATTAAATATATAACTTTTTGTCGAAAATATATGTGCACATATTCACATATATTTTTGCATATATTTCGAAATATATTTTCTTCCGTTAGGGTATATTGAATCATTTGATATATAATGTTTATAATGATTTATAATAATTTCAAGTTTTATAAATAATTGAAGGGCCTAAATGAAAAAGTCAACCAAACTCAAAAATCAATAAACTTGCTTGTCTTTGTTTAAATTACATGCTCATATAAATGTTTTTTTTTGTCAATAATGTTCTATTTCTTCAAATGTCCACATATGTGAATATTTGCAGGAAAACATTAAAATTCTGTTTTCATGTTTTCAAAGTTTAAAATAGTATTTTTCTAGCTCAAAATGTAGACGGTTCAAATAAAGCTTTTCATAATGATATAATATAAGTACCTTATGTAAAACAGTCAAACCATTACTATCCTTACTGCATAAAATAATTGGCGATACTGGCTCAGCAATGACTTTTCGAAAAGTATCTAAATCATTAGCAACAGCTGCAGTATGTACATCTTTTATGGTGCCCTTTAAAGATAAAATAAATATTTCGTTATAACTCTAATGTAAATATTTTTATTATTAATTAATATTACGTAATAGTAACCATTATAAACGGTACAGCTTCCAAAAACTTTTTCACTCGCGGATTATTACTCGTTTCTCGACGCAACTTCAATCCATGTCCATCCCAAAGGACTTGCTGTAACTTTCCAATATCGCGATTGTGAATCCATATTCTTATATTTGAAGCTTTGACATCCATATCTGAAAATGACAAATTTTCGTTAACTCTGATGTTTATTTCTATTTATTAAAAAAATTATTATTATTTATTTTTGTATTCATAAATTTATTGATCATTTTGATCAATAAATCTATAAAATAAACAAAAATAAGCACTTCTCAGAACAGACTATTTTTGACTCTGTATTCTATTTTTTCCAGTTACAATATTTCCTATTCAATAGAATATTCAATATGAAAGTAATCGCACAAACAATCAATAACACTAATATTTAAAAAGATGTAATAGAAATTAAAAAATATAACAAAGTAGTTCAAATTTATCATAAAGCTATACTTGTTTCCACTTCGTTAGATAATAAATTGTATAAAGTGCATTTTATAATGTATATGTCACATGAAATATGGAAATCTAGTTTATGAATATTTAAGCTCTTACTTTCTTTTTTGCCACTTGTACTTTTTTTGGCAATATTTTTCATAACGTCGGGAAATTCGAGTTCCGACGGATTTTCCAAGTAGTACGAAGCAGAGTAACCCTTTTTATCGCAAACACTAATGTCGCAGTTTCCTTCCACTAGCACATCCCACACAACTTCTGGCTCTTTGCAAGCTGAACAGTAGTGTAAAGCTGTTCGCCCTTCCTATAAAATATATTCTTTTTAGTATCAATATTTAATGTTTTTTATATCTTTTCCTTTTTCAGCCATTTGCTTAAAAAGCCAAAAATTTTTTATTTTAAATGTTTATTTTAATTAATTTTTAACACATTATTATGTATTTTTAGTTAAGTGATTGAAATGAATAAATGGTTGATTTTCAGTGAAAAGCTAATATTTATATTTGAAATGTAACACAAGCTCAAACAAATGTATTCGATCAAAGTAGAATATTTCAAGTTTGTAGACTATAAGGTGACCTTCTTCATTCTTAAACTTAGTTAAGTATTGAGCACTTACACAAAACTTAGAAAGAACCAATAGCTTACCTTTAACGGCTAAATGTGTAACACGCAACACTCAAGTATATACAAAAAGGGTGAGCTTTCAGTTCACTTTGGGTAAATATCATTTTCTTCCTTATGAATAATTGTATACATTGAAAATATAATTACACGATAAATATTTTGTATAACAAGTATTGAATTTATTTTTGATAATATTTTAATAGATTATTTGTTAATAATATTTAAAATTTAAAAATTAAAAAAATTATTATTTAATTTTAAGTTTATTTAAATTTAAGTCAGATAATGTAGAATTTAAATAAACTTTTTCTATGATATTTAAATAACAAAAACAATATTTTTTTCAAAGTTGCATCAATTTTAACTTTGACTTTACTTACATCGAACGAAGACGCGCAAAAACAATGTTACATCATTTAATTTCAAAATTATGACGAAAAAGAACTTTTCAAGTGCAAATTTTCACTCATAATTTTAACGAATTTATTCAATATTAAAATTGTACACTTTTTAGTCATTATTGGGTATTTAAAATATAATTTATTTGATATTCTTTCGGGAACCTTTGAATAGGGCACTCAGTATCTAGGATGGATGCACAGTTTATTGCAAAGGTGTGAAGTTGGTAACACTTCTTCTTACAGTAATGCACACTTTTTTATTCATATTTAAACATATATATTATTTCTATATTGTAGAAAAAGTTGACTTAGAACACCTACATTCAGTTGGTTACTACTGAATATTTATACTCTATATCTGATTTAAAAAAGTATTATTTACAAGGGAAAATATACATATAAGCAAAATTGTTTAAAATAAATTTTGATATAATAAAAAATGTAATTTATTTTGAGAGAAAAAGAATTTGCGTTGAAATAAAACAATTTCAGATAAGACAATTTCGAGAGTACGTATATTGTAATTATAATTAAAATATACGTAAAATTTATTCTTTGTCTTCAAAACCTCGAAATAGCTACTATTCATGACAATTATTATTATATAAAATGGAATTATTATTGAGATGCTCGTAAAAAATTACTGTTTTTAACAGAATTCGAATTATAAAGATGATTGAAAGTTAATTAATTTTGCTATTGAATAAACAGTAAATATTTTGTTGAGAACAATTTTAGTGGTCACTCATCTTTGTATTTATCTCTCTTCTTCATACTTCACAATAACTTATACCAGAATGCATTCGGCTTATATATAACATTCATTTGACATAAAATTTTTACTTTTTCCCAAACAGTAAAAATTATATGTTTCAGTGTGTAACAGTCTAAAAAATAGTAAATATTCAGCCGTGCCAAAAGCAATGTCTTTTTTGTATTCTGCCCTTTAGCCAAGGTTTCACGTTCTTCAACTGGGGTGACGAATTATTATGTCTAACTGTTAGACTTAACAGAAACTTTTCTTTTGTTTACCAATACGTGTACATTCATTTGTTGTTATTATTATTTATTATTACTATATTCATTTAATTATACCTTTAGTAAATTGCGTGCGTAACATTTGAAGTTGACATTAAAAGATAGGTCAATTGTTGTTGACGTTCTGACTTCTGATTGATAATCACATTAAAATAAATAAAAATGTTGAATAAGTATCCAAATTTACAAATATTAAATAACGATCATCAATATTCGACACACGTTTATATTACGGATTATGTGTTATTTAATTTAAAATAATATAAAGTTGAAATGACTCTCTAAATTTAAATAAGTGAAAATTAATTTAAGTTATACAGTTTTTCACTTACTCAGAGTTAATTATGAACCTCATATATTAAATGTAAAATCGACATCTAATTTCGAATAAGTGAATATTCATTTATTTGAATTTAGAGAGAAGTCTTCTAAATAAGTTTAATTTATTTTTTATTTATTTTATTATTTGTATATTTATATATTATATTCAACACGGAAGACATTGACATAACAAATATTACTATATGATTTATACCGCAATCTTGTGATAGAATATGAATCGCAACCAAAAACTGCAAAGTTTTCAGTAAATATTACAAAGTGCTGTCTTATTGTTACAAAATATTTTCAAGTTTTACTGAAATACATATAGTAATAATTAGATAAAATCTAGTAATATTTACTTAAAAGTTCGTAATTTTTATTCAAACATTCAAACATCTAAAAGTGACTCGCGAAGCCACTTTTTTTTAGTATTTTTAATACTAATATTTCAAAGTATTTTACTACTTTAACTACATTTTTTTTAATTTATTTTTATTTTATTATTAATTAAATTAGTAGTATTATTTTATTTATTTTATTATTATTTAATTTAGTTTATTTAAATAATTTAAAGTTTTATGCTAGATTTATTATCTTAATTTATGTATATTTAAAAAAATAACCAAAGTATATGTTGCAGTCGTGATTAAACACAAAAATTATCATCAACTGAATTTTGTATAACAGCGCATATTCATCATTAAACAATCCTAGAAACTTAGCATTGTTTTCAAAGCTGATTACGTTTTTGTACGATATATAAACGGTCAGTAGTGAAATCAATGTTAAATTAGAACGGAACGCCTAAATCCAAAATGTAACAAAAATTACATCTAATACCTTGTCTTTCTGCTGCGTTGTCGTAGGATAATTTTCAATAAGCCATTGAATAATAGGTAACTGATCATAACAAACTGCTTTATGTAGCAAAGGAGTTCCAGCCGAATCTTTAGCAAGTGCCAACTTTTTCTTCGGTTCTTCATTGATTAAGCGTTGCACTTCTGGTAGTGATCCTCGTACTACAGCGTCATGAATTTGTGTGATTTTTGTCTGAAAAATATACTTTTTATCAATTTTTCACTTTTACATTTTTGGTAAAAAAAATATATTTATAAAAATTGCACATATATTTGCGAAAAAAGTTATATATTTGATATATATTTAAAATATATTTCTGAAATATATTTGTATAAATATAAGTAGGCACAACATATATAAAAATATATTTACATATAACAAAATATATTTTAAGTATATTTTAGAGGCAAAAAGTTATATATTTTGATATATATTTTTTCCGTACTGGATAACTTACCAGATAGTTTGGTAAACTTTTTAGAAAAACTCTCGTGCGAAGATCTGGCGAATTTTCACCCAAAAGACGGGATCCTTTGCCTTCTAACACCACCCCTTCAAGTTTCTCAAGTTCGCCTCGCAAAAGCCAAAATTTGATTGTATTTGGATTCATCTAAGTTAAAAATACAACAAATATTTTAAAATTAAATTTATAATAAAAAAAATAATAAATCCAATAACAAAAAATGTATACACCGAAAAAATTGATAATCAAATTAACTATTTTGATAGTTAAAATAACTGTCAAATAGTTTTAAGTATCTTTTTTTAGTATATACATAAATCAATGTCTATTAATGAAAAGGAAATAATGTTCATTGACATATAAGCATAAGTTCCAACTTTTCTTTCAGTGTAAGTACTTTATGTACTTAACAATAATTTGTATTGGATTACTTCGAATTTTGTATATGTCAATACATTGTCAACACAACTTAAACTACATTATTGTGATCAACTGTCAACTTTGTTCTTATTGGTTTAAAATGTACCATGTGATACAACTAAGTATATAATTACTATATATATTCAAGCAATTTTCCCACAATCAAACAAATTTCCCACATATATGTTTAAGTCGTGGAAACATTTGAAACATAAAAATATAATACCCTGACGGAAAAAAATATTAATAAATATCAGATTTAGTTGTTAAATGAAATACTGATTCAACCGATTTAATTATTTGAAACTAAATTTAAAAATAAATTAAAATAACAAAATAGTTCAACTTCGAGAGTTGATTTATATTGATAGCTGACTTAGTTGTCATATTTTTACAAATATATTTAACTTTAAAAGATTGCTAATTTAACTGAAATGTTTCTCAGTGAATTTATATTAAATATTTCAACTATTTTTTTTTAAATCGTCCTTTTGATTTAAACGGCGGTATTAAAATATTAATTACTTCGATGTTGTAATGTTCACTTAAGTATGTTAGCCATCTCAAAATACTTGTAATTTCAATTATATTTCAAAAATTGGTTCTTGAACGTACTTTCACAATTTTTTTTGCTAAATAACGAAATAAAAAAGTCAACAAAGGGATAATATTTAAGTTTATATATCATCAAATATGTCATACTTTAGTTAACTTACTGTTTGCTTGTTTCCTACAATTAGAACCTCATCAATTTAACGTATTTACGATTTGTACTTTTTTCATGCCCTTGAGTTTTATAATTAAGCTTAATAACTACTTTTATTTCATTATTCAAATAAAACTGAATTTAATTAATGTAGTTAAGGTGTTGTATTAGTTCTGCTGTCACGGAGTTAGTGTTTTTTGTTATAAATATAATATAATTTAACAAATAATTATAAATCAACTAGAACAAGATTCTGTAATTCTGGGAGAAACTTTTAAGCTACAAACAATATTTTTTCGTTAGTTATTTTTAAATTATAATGACTTTTATACGTTTTTCTCCACTTCAAAAACTAGAAATCTTTATAAAATGAAAATAAATTATTAAATGAGATTCTGTATTAATTCAAGTAAGTAAATAAAAAAGTGAGAAAATCTCGCTCTGGTCCTTAAAGTTAATTTTTATTATTCATTAAATTATAATTCAAGAAATCTGTAATGTCGGTAATTAAAACCAACTTTGCCTTAAATAATTAAGATAAATGATTACAAACATATTAATTGTACTTAAATAAAGTTTTTAATAAAAAATGTATAAAAAGTGCGTTTTTAATCATTTTAATCCATATTTCGAATAATTTTTGTTAACTCAATTTTAATATTTAAATTAAGATTATATTATTAAAAAATTACCGATTTACTTACTGTGTTAAAACATCCTGTTAAAACGTCGTTACGATTGTCGTACAAACCAAATGACACTGACACAAGTGACAGTCCTAGTTACAATGCTACCTATAAACTTTGTAAGCCGATATGTATAAAATACTATTAATCAATTTTGTATTAAGAAGGTAATAACGAAGTTTAACATTTTAATAAGCATTTTATTTTTCTTAAACATTTTTAATAGAAAAATTAAATAAACATTATTAAAAACGAAATGAAATTAAATTAAATTTAAAAAATCATTTTTTGTAAATTTGATTCACCAAATAAATATTTTCAAATATTTTCTAAAATGTTTTTTTACTTTCTGCAAAATATAATGTAAAAAAGAAAATACAAATATATTCATCACTTTTTTAGGTTATTTTCATTAAACATATTGTAAAATATACCATAGAATTTTAACTTTTAACTTTAATAATCAAATTCGAAACTAAAAATTTAAAATTAATATTGAATTTTGTAAAAGACAAATTACTATTTCAAAAATAAAAATGTGTGAACAGTAATTATTGTTTACTTGTTTTGATTATTAAAGTGTCAAAATGATGAGCAAAATATAACGATAACAAATTTGCGCGATTAAATGAGCCGTTACCTTCATAGTGGTAACATTCAATAAACTACCCTAGTAGGTCTGAAAACAGGTGGAACGCTTAGTCACCTTACTTATTCAGTAAGTTGACTAACGGCGACAATCGATATTACTCAATATGGTACAATGACACGATGTTAAAGTATAATAAATTTTAAATAAATGATATATGAAATAATAAATTAAACAATTTTTGTTGTTATTTCTTGCGCAAATTAATTGAAAAGTTAAAGGGTCAGGAAACTTATTTATTAAATAAAACAATTTCGCAAATTACAAGAAAAAAGTAAATGCATAAATCATATGTAAAAAAAGTAAGTTTAACAAGATGATGAATATTTGCTTCAAAGAAATTAGTTTTTTCATGATTTAAAGGTTTTTTTTTATTAACAAGTTAAAAACTGTTTATATGTCAAGGGATTTTTTATTTATTGATTTAAAATATGTAAAACTTATGTATTTTTAATTTACCGTTTCATTTTATGACTTTGTTTTAGTTGAAATGATAAAAAAGTTCAAATTCAAATAGCATGAAAATACATTTCTCAGTTTAAAATTATACATTTCTACATTACCGACATTTTAAATTCCGTTACATTTCTTTTATTTCATTGTATTTACTCCAATAAATGAGAAATATAACATTTTTAAAAAATTTTATTGTTTTAGGACCCACAAGTAATTTATTTCCCTCGGGTGGAAAATTCCACTTTTCTGCCCTCTATGGCTAATCAATAAAAAATAATACAAAATTGCACAATTGAATTAAAATTTTAGGTAAAATTTTAATAAATTTAAGATGTAAATCTGATTATCAGTCTATTATATTTTGTTGCTATCATGTGATCATATTATTATCTTATAGAATCATTGCATTGAAATCAATAATCCAGTTAATTAAATGTAACTCTCTCATAATGCATTTAAATTCCTTGCGCTGTAGAAATTTTGAAAAAAAATTGCAGACAATTTTGCAAAATACATGTATAAATTACATTTCGGCGTAAAAAGATTGACAGTCGCGCAAATGTAAATTTAACAAGTGTATAGTTTAGGCGCAAATGAGTGACCAATGATTTCTTTCCAGGTGGTGTTGGTTTAACTAAAAATATCATTGACGAATAATCATCGCCCAAAAACGCACAAACGAAAAAGAAAAAAAAGAAGGAAAAATGGACATTTCGCGTTATCGCAAATTGTTTATTTACATTTTAACTTTTATGGCTTACGCGTGGTCAGGTTATGGCACGGGTTTATTGACAAATTTGCGCGATGCTGTTTTGACGATGGAAAGTGTTTTTGGCGACTTTTTTGAAAATGCCATTACCGTTGCGCGAAAAATCAAAGACATTCATGAGGTTTTTGATGCTGCGGTTGAAGAATCGTGTGTATTTAAATGTCCCAATGGTGAGTTTTGCATTATGATGTGTGATGATGCAAGTCCGCAGAATCAAATCACATAACCTGACTAACTTTCGGTTGACAGTTCTGACTGTTTCGCACTTGTTGTTTACTTTTTTAATGGCTACATTAAAGGAGAAAATTTGCTCGTTCTGCTAATTTCTGTATACAAAAAATGTCTAAATATTTTTGAAAATATCTTGAATTGCATGATTGTTTTATATTTGCACTCAGCTGTGTCTCAATAATGAGTTTTATTTAAAGGATTATTGAAAAGTATGTAGTTTGAACAATCAAAACAAAACAGAGATTTATTTTTATTATTGTTTTTAAATGATAAGATAATGATAAGTAATGATAATGCAATCAGCGCCAAATTTCAAACAAGTTAAATATTGATGAAAATGAATATCAATATAAGAAGTTAGTAAAGTTTACTTAATTTTCAGATTATTATAAATAAAGAATAAATTTAAAGTAACTTTTATTGAAAGATTTGAAATTCGATATTTCATATAAATGCTATTAATTAAACAAAAACAAATACTATTGCTATGCTAATGATTCATTAAAATATATTCAATAAATTTAATAAATTTGATATTAAATGAAAAAATTAATTTATCAGATTTTAAAATTTTGAAATTTAATTATAATATATTAATTATTTAAATTAAGATACGTTATTTATTTATTCTTTAATATTTTCTTCAGGACAAGAACCAAGACCAGACTGGAATCACAAGCCACAAAGTGATGGATGCGGATCTTTAGGAATTAAAGTAATGTTTATGTTATGTTTTGCAAAATTCATTTTTTTATAATGAACAATATAAATCAATACAAACCATTTTTATTTATACTGAACTAGAATTTAATTAAACATTTTATAATGTTTCTAATTTTTTCAAATATTAAAATATTAAATTATAACAAAAATATATTTCGAAATGATTTAAAATTGTACAAAATTAATATTTTTATTTAAATATATGTTTAAATGCTCTTTTTACAAGCCATATTTGCTGGGATTTTTTAACAAAACTGTATAATTAACTTGAATATTGAAGTTAATTTAAATTTTGTAAAAATATGAATTTTTGTTTATTTTACAGATAAATCAAGAATATCTCCCTTTAGCCGAAATGACCAAATGCTGCGAACAACATGACATTTGTTACGACACTTGCAATTCCGATAAAGAAAAGTGTGATTTAGAATTTAAGCGTTGTTTATATAGATATTGCGAAGGATATCAAAGCACAGGTCTGACAATTGTTAATACCTGTAAAGGAGCGGCCAAAATGTTGTACACAGGAACCACAGCCCTTGGTTGTAAAAGTTATATGGATGCACAAAAAAATGCTTGCTATTGTGGAGAAAGGAAAACTAACCGAAAGCCAAAGAAAGCCGCACACGCTGGCGGTGAATTATAAATAAATAATTAATAATTAAATTACATTGACATAATGAATTAACTGAAAACGACTGATTTGAATGTAAAAAAAGTATGTCTTGTAAAAATTGTGAAAGTTGTTTTTTGTAATTTATATTTGTATAAAAGTATTTTGTATGAAAGCCAAAATAAATAATTTATTTGCCAAAAAAGAAAAAGTAAAAAAAGTTTAAATTTATTTGTAAACATTTTTCATAATAAATCATTAAATATTATAATAATGAAAAATCCATTTTTATTACAAGATTAGTTGACTGTTTATTCTATAGATAGTCTTTTTTTTTCTTGTTTTCGTATGACAGTGTCAAGCAAATTTCATGTCAACCTGCAAAATTTTAGTGAAAGTAAATAAAATTTGTCATATTAAAAAAAAGCAACCGTAATTGAAAATTGCATTCTGTAAATGACTGTAAATTGTGTTTTTCGCAAACTTCTTTCGCTGAACAGTCCGAAGTTACGGAAAAATGGGCAGCGCAAAATCTTTACCGAAAAAATTTTATAGCGTGCAAAATTATAAAAATGCTGGTATGATTTACTTAATTTTTCATAAATTTTTTAAAACTTTTCTAATTCAAATATTAAACTTTTAATTAAAATAATTCAACATAAAATAAAGAAAAAGTTCTTTTTTCTATTCACACGTTGAAAACAACAATTTTTAATATAACCAATTGCTTATTTTGAATTTTTGGCGCAGCACAGATGAAGCTTTAAACAAATCGAAATTGAACTATCACACCTCGTCGGAGCCACCGAATTCGTCAAAAAAAATAATTCACTCGACAAATCCATATTTAATTTTTTATCTACAAATGCAAAGCAAATATCCAAGCATCTCTATAACAAAACTCGCAACTGTGGCTGGTCGAAAATGGGCAAACTTGCCGAAACATCGCAAACAAAAGTACATCGACTTAGCAAATGACGAGAAAAAACGTCGCGAGAAGAAAGTTCGAAAGAAAAGACACAAGTCACAGCAGAACAAGTATAAACTTTTCATGCGCAAATACGGGAAATAATAATTAATTAAAATAACGAAATAAAGTGAATTGAACAACCTTGGAGTTAATATTTATGGGTTCTTTTTTATTTGTTAGTAGAGTTTTGTAATATCTATGTACAATAAATATTGATGATTTTTTACACTAGAGCATCCTTATCGCGCCATCATTTTTTTAAATTAACAACTAAACTTACTTTTTATTTTGTCATTTTACCATTCTTTTCACATTTTCATCTTTTTTTCTTCTTCTGCAAAAGTAAAATATTGATCCATTCGGCAAATAATCAATGACACGATAATTTATAAAAAACTTGTTGCAAATTCAATCATCAATTTGGATTTTTTGGTCAATTATTGGTACTTTATGATTAAATTTTTCCTCGCAATGTACAAAAAATAACTTTTCAATTCTCCAACTTCGAGTCTTGACAATTTGCCGAACAGCAAAAAAGTTTGCTCTCTTAATCGTTATTATCTGTATTCTCCATTTTCTCCTCTATACAGGTTTTTTTCATTTTCTTTTACTATTAATAATTAAATAAAAATGGAGACTTCGGTTGCGCATTAATTAAATATATATTTGTATATTATATAAAAAAAGAGACATTATGATATTAATGATAATAATGACGATTAAAAATTAACAGCAAAAAGTCAGCTTTTGTTTTAACAAAAGTAACAGATTGAATTGAGAAGGTTGGACATTGATAAGAGCGGAACATTAACTGTTACAATGGAGATGTGATCTTAAATCGATAGTTTTTCTGTAATAATTAAAGATAAAATTGATAAATCGCAGCGATGGATCGATGTTGAATATCTTGTATTATATAATAATAATAATAAAACGTGAATAATCGAGTATGCCAATAATGTTTGTGAATCGACATAAATTCGATAATCAGTATATAGTGCAGCTCGCAATTTATATTATATGTTACAATAAAGTACAGTGTGCCCGTGACAACGTAAACAACAATGCTCAACAATTCGATAATATCAAACAGAATACTCTTATAATAATTCATGTATTTATATTCATTCATATGTATATATATAAATTTTTTTTCTTCTTTTCTTTTTCATAAATATTATGATACACAAAACGTAACACAGTGAGAGATCTGCTTTAAAAAAATTACATCCAAATTCTCATATGATGGTTTTTTCACAGAAGGAAAGAAATTATGAGTGAGAAAAAGAAACGAAAAAATAGACGTAACATGGGAGAGTAACGATATAAAAGTACCCATTGTTTTATGTACAGGCGGAAAAACGTTTCGTTCTTCAATAAATATCAGAGAAGGAAATGAAATAATCTAGAAATAATAATTAAAAGCAAATCAAGCGTCCCAAAAATTTTTACGTCTTAAATGGTAATTTAAGGGAAGTGAAAATGGGGGAAGAGGGGGGGGGGGATTAAAATGCCCTACCGATGCGTAGAATACCGAGAATAAATCACATATCCGCAGTGACGATAACTTGAGAAAGTAATTAGATCGTGTATATATAAGGCCATTCATCCGGAAACTTTGAAACTCCAAAAGAGTCTCTAATTTATATGCTTCGCTTCTCTACAAGTCGTTTGAGTGTTTTTTTATGCTGACACATTGATACGGGGGACTGACAAAGTTTATAGTTTTTTTTATACATTCTGTAGATTTTTACGTAGATAAAATATATTATATATATTGCCGAAATGAAGTTCAGTTATACAGATCTTTTACGAGTTTTTGTCACTGAGTCAATCGAAAACGCCGTGAAACTTGCTTTTTTCCGTGTATATAAATAAAATAATACACTTTACAAGGCAATCACAAATTATTTGTAATTATAATTAAAAAAGTTATTCAATAACACGATAGTTTTCGATTTTAATCAATGCGGTTTTGTCATGAAATTACGCTTTTTGTTGTCAATCATTTGCGTTTGCTTTTTTACATGAATCATGCTGAATTTCGCAACTGTTTATTTTATCAATAACAAGGAATATATAAAATGTATATTCATTTTACGTCTTTGTAAAAATCAACTGGACAAAAATCACACTTGGAAAGAAATTATTTACAAAATCAATGATTCAAGATGATATCAGAATTATTTTAAAATTGTAAAATTAAAATCATTTGTTTTTTTCAAATGTATTTTTTGCTTTTTTTGTTAACTTGTCGAGATCTTACATTTTGCAAATATTTTCAAAATACCTTAATTGTCTAATTAAATTATTACCGTCTATTTAACTTTTGAAAATTTTTGCAAATAACAATCTTTCGTTTATTTACAATTACATTCATTTGGTTTATAATTTGTCGTCGAAACAATTTTTCATTGTTTTCAATGTTACGCCGCGCATTCCCAAACGACATAGCTAAACACCTTTCAAAATTTGAAAACAATTTTTTCTTTAAATTAATGTTATTTTAACCATGAGTTTATATGAAACAAAAATGTTTATATTATTTTTGTACAATGTAATTTATCAATTTGAAATATTAATGAAGCTGACAAATTTTACAAAATTATGTAATACTATTTAATTATGTAATACTACAAGTTTTTGCAATGTTTTAATACATTTTCCTTTTTTTATTCAACAAGGCTATATGGTAGAAAAAATAATGTATTCTAACAACATTCTAACATTTTTAAAATTATTTATCGTTATATATCTTAGTTTTATTGTAATAAAAAACGTATTATTTTTTATACTAAATGCTATTATATTTTATTAAATAGTTGTAAGTATAGTTAAATTATTGTAAAAAAAAATAAGTTTCAGAACAGATCCATAGTAATATATTAAACATATTAAAATTAATTATATGTAAATTTTAACAATTCACTTAAATTATTATACACACTTTTATGATCATATTACATTTATTTTAGTTTTAATATAAAGAACTGTAAAACATTTCTTTCAGAATCTATTAATTTGTTAAACAAGATTTATATTATTATCATATTAATCGTCATATTTGATTATTTCTATTGACTTAATGCTTTTAAATACAGAATGTACTTTATAACTCCATATAGTATGAAATAACATTTTGCGCGAATTATACGATAATTAATAATACAAAATAGCAAATGGCTACAACCGAAAAAATAAAATGTAAAAGAAACTCTAATTACTCAGTCTTTCAAGAATCATATATAAATATTTAGTAAAAGCTTGACTAAGGAATCATCCAAAGTGGCGATATTCTTATTCAAAAGAATTGAATCATACTTTTACTTTTTAAAAATATAAACAAGTTCAAGTAAAGTTATACATATTCAAACATACATTTTTAAATCAATAAATTGGGTTCATATTATATATAAACTCATGAAATAACATTACATTTGTTTTAAAATTTGCATGTCATGTGCAAATCAACATTATCTAAACAAAAACAAAAAATAAAATTAAATAATGTAATTAATTACTATAATATAAATGTAACATTGTCCTGAAATATTAATTTTTAACCAATTGATCATATATAAAATCCCATTTATCCCTGCAGAAAAAACATCATATTCAAACTCACATAATCTCATTTGAGTTCTCAGATGACATTTATTTCACAAGGACATTTAAAATCAAAACCTATATACATAATTATTGATCAATAATAATAAATTCAAGGAATAAAATGTGAACGAAAAAAAAAAAAAAACGCTTATTTACTTTTTCTTGCTTTTCTTTTTTTGGTGTCGCTGGTCGTGGGGGATCGCGAGTCACTGTGGCTAGCGTGGTCTCATAGTGCTATTCAACGGCTGCATGAGTCCACCATTAATATACCCATGATAAGTCGTATAAACCGTCGCGGGATTTTGTTGATGTGGATCTTGCGTGTACGGCGCCGGTACATTCACGCCAACCACCGGCAACTGACTCGCCTGATTCATAAATCCGCCAAGTTGTGCCGCCTGGTTCATATACCCCGTTGCAGTCTGCGGCACCCTATACCCATACTGCGCTGCCATTAAATTCGTATTTAACGTAACATTGGGACTTACCCGACTGGCGGCACTTTGCATTTGCGTGCAAGCGCCGGCAGGATCCAGTGTTTGTCTGTAAAGACTTTCACTGGCATAGGGTTGGGTCAAAGTGGCCATATTGGAATTCGCGGACGATCTCGAGGAAGCTGATCGAGAAGAAGCCCCGGGGGTACCAGGTGGAACACTGTTGACGTTATAATAATTTTTGGCATAGCCGAGTGGCACCTGCGGTGGCGTTGAGGACAGTTGGCGCGTACTTTGGGGCGGAGTTATTGTATGAGGAATCGGAGGTGGTGGAGTTAAATTCATCGCCGGGGGCGGGGTTGGTGGAATCATGTCCAAACCGTTCGTGAGTTGCTGTAATTTCGCAAGACTACAGCTGTTTGTTGTTTGATGATTGGCTGAGGGTGCTGGGGTATGCGAGTGTGGCGGCATAGCGCTGGTTTGGATGTAAAAGTTGGTCGCGGTGGTGCAAGCGGGGGTCGGCGCACTGGACCGACTTCCACGAGGTTGTATTACGTAGGTGTTTTGCGTCGGAAATGCTTGCGAAGCCGCGACCATGTAGTTGCCTTGTGAAATGACGGTCATATTGTGCGGATGCGCCGCATGGCCGTGCGCGTGTGAATGCGCGTGTACGCCGCTGATGTTGCCCATCGACGAGCTTTGTACGCTTTGATACTGGGCTCCGCCGAGATGACTGGCGCCACTGCTGTTGTGGGAGACACTAGAGTGGGTGGATGACTGGTGTTGAGTCGAGGTTTGAGCGTGCGTAGAGGGCGAAGTCACGCGATGAGAGCGGTTACTGCTGCTACTGCTTTGCTGCGTTGACCGGGATCTGAAAAATGGAAGTTAATTATAGCATTTTTGATAGGAAAATGAAAGAAAAAAAGATTCATTATTGATCTTCGATCCTTTTGATTAAATTAAATTTTTTTCATCAGTCGTCTTTAGATTAAAATTAATGTTTTTTCAAATAATATTTGTTAAATTTTGTCATTTGTCACCAATTTCATAAAAAGGAATTTAAAAAAATAATTGTGCACAAATTGTAAGAACTCTCTATACTCTCTAGAATGATTAGTTATGGAAACATTTTATAAATTTTGCTAACTAATCAATCAACAAAAATCTACAAAATCATTACCTATGCGAATTCTGTGAACTCGTTCGTTTGCTACTATGGCTTTGTGATTGCTGAGACTGTTGAGTTTGTTGCTGTTGTTGCTGCTGCGATTGTTGCTGTTGCTGCTGCTGTTGTTGTTGTTGCATTTCTTTTAACTGCTGTGACTGTTGTTGCTGCATCTCCTTCAATTGTTGCTGCTGCTGTTGTTGTTGTTGTTGTTGTGTCTGACTATGAGGCATACTGTGATTCTGATTCTGTTGTTGTTGGGCCATGGAAAGTTGCATCGGCTGCGACGCATGGGACTGAGTTTGTTGCGTTTGTGGCGTTTGACTTTGCGAAATGGGTTGGGGACTTTGAATGGGCATACTTTGGGTCGAATGAGACTGCGGCATTGGTTGGGGCGTCAGACTCGGCGGAATTGGCTGCGGACTCTGAGTCGGAATACTTTGCGGGGTGTGGGACTGAGGCGTACGAGGTTGCTGCAGCGGCTGCGTCGGCGTCGGTGGTTGATGCATTGAGTGCATCGACACGTGCGCCGGTGGTGTATGCTGGGACATTGAACAGTCACCATACTGCACCTACAATAGTCGAAGACAAAAACACAAAAACAATTACGATGGTAAAACAAACATTTTATGGATAATTGAGAGTCTTTTGAGTTGTTTGACTTTTATAGGGAAATGTGATTACTACACTGAGAGGAGAAACTAGATATGAATATATTTAATATAAACAATAGGAATCTTGGAATGTTGAGAAAAAGAAGAAAATTTACTTTTAAGTTGAGTAAAATGAACATTTAAAAAGACAAACAATAAAACACGAAACACAGAAACGAACAATGTACAATAAGACACAAGTGTGAGAAAAAGCTGACTTTTAAACTAAGGTATAAAAAAAATATTCCAAAAGTACAATTTCTTATATAAAGTGCATTTATTAATTATCTCAATAGTAATCAGATGTACAATCAATTTTTGCCTATTATTTTCAGACCATAAAATAAAATAACATTTAAGGTAATGGCGAAGTTCTGCTACCCCGGAGTTAGTGTCTTTTTTAATAATATTAATATTATACAGTAAATTATTCTAAAACAACCAGAGCGACATTCTCGGATTATGGGAGAATATTTTGATATATTTAAAATGTTTTTTTGACATTTAAATTTTAAATAAGATGATTTTTCCTTTTTTTTCTCACTTCGCAAACGAAAAATCATTAATATTTTTAAATAATATACTAAATAACATTTTATATTAATCAAAATGTGCAAAAAAAGTGCAAAAATGTCGCTCTGGTCTTCAAATTTAATTCCAATTGTTTATTAAATTTTAATTTAAGAAATCTGTAATGTCGGTAATCATAACTTTGACATCGCCTTAA